>JAULJZ010179455.1:0-22725 GCA_032270985.1 Heliamphora pulchella
CTTAGATTTTTAAAATATTTTTTAGGGTTATAAAAATCTATTTAATTAAAATAAATTTATTAATTTCAAAAAACACATGATCCGAAAGAATCAAATATCTTTCCATGTACACGATTCCAAAGATTCCGGTTTGTCAAACCATCTTTTCGTGTTTTCATGCGCAACAAATAAATTCAATAAATGCACAATTTTTTCTTCATTTTTTCAGTTAAAGTAGTGATTAAAGGCATTTAATTATTTTATTTTTCGTTCCACGTTTTTTTAAAAATAATAATTTATTTAAATTAAACATTCTTCTATTTAATTAATTCAAAATTCAGAATTAAATTTCACGTTTTTCCAAAATATCCAATTTTATGAAAAATTATCTTAAACGTGGTATCTTATAAAAAATAAAATATCTAAAATATTTCCATTTAATTAAAAAAGATTAATTTAAAAAAACTTAATTTTATTTTCGTTTACAAAATATTTAATTTAAACTGAATTAATTAAATTAATAGAAAAATATAAAACAGATATACATCATCCACGCAGTTCATATGAATATAAATGCAAGATATGTATATCCCGATTTTATGATCAAATTAAAACTTTGAAGAGTTTTAATCTCCTGTTGAAGATAAGCTATAAGAACTTATATTCTGCAATAACATAAAAACTGATCTTCTATGTGCAAGCTGTACTCTACACACTAGATTGAATACTGTACAGAATAAAGTACATTCAAGCATAACATTAAAGAAATGATATTGCATACATTACTCATTAAGATTCTCATAAAATAAAAAATTAATTTTATTAAAATAAAATTAAATACTAAAAACATGATTTTCAATATACAACCCTAATAGAAATCCTGCTCCGACACTGAAAGACCTGGGACACCTTAAATCTGATTAATGGTAGACAAGGTGGGCTAGGCTGCGTGGGGGGATGTATGCTTGTCGTCGGTTGCTGAGATGTCGTCGTCTGGTCCTTTCCTTGGCACGTGCAAGTGGTTCTCTATGGCAACCTCTGTAAGCTGGGACTGGGTGGCTGTTTGGCTGGGACTTTGTGCAGGCTGCTCGGGCACTTCACTGTCACATGGTCTAGCTCTGCTACGCCCACGCCCTTTTCTACGAGCACAAATTAGAAAAGGTGGCCACTAGGGTACGTCTTGCCACGTCACTCCCCACGACATATCTGCAAAGTCACCGTAGAGGCTACAAACTAAGGAGTTAGAGGGAATGTTGGACAAAGGGCCAAGTGCAGGAGCCGAGAGCTATAACTACCAGCCCACCGTCAGTGTGGCGGCGGGTGTCAATAAATGAGGACCCGCTGGTTGCGAGTCGGTCGAAGGAGCATGCAGCCGCTAAAGGCGGTGCTGCCTATACACTACCAGCAATGAGGTATATCATTGATCACGAATATTGGCGACTGTCTAGAATGCTGCATCACGTGGACTGCGACCCTGGAACCATGTGTCCACCTCATTGTAATTATACGCTACACACTATGTCTACAAACGACGAAACAGACATTTAGAATACAATGGCAGGTACCTATAAATGTATAAGTAATGAAAGGGAGAAATTAGGCATACCAACTCCTCGACAACCCCTCCCGCTCCAAGGTATCCAGGTGCCTAGCGGTGACTGGGATTCATTAGGAGCGATCGCGTGACACGATGATACCATAGCATGTATGGGTGGTGGTATCCAATCGGCACATCGGTCGTCGGGCAATGACTAGTCGATCCCTCTGCATCCCTCAACCAGTGATCAGGCACTTGTGCACCCGCGTCCTGTCAGTGTCCATACGATATCGTCGATCAAAGCCATGTAGCTTGCACTCGATATCTAGAGTAGAAAGATTGGACTTAAGGTTTCAAACTGACGAAGGATGCAATCAGATAGATACCACTCAACGATGTCGTAGCAGATGAGTTGCGGTTGTTTTATCCAAATATCCATGCCTACTCGGCATTACTCAGGCAACGTCTAATAATCTCATCTGGCGGTCCGTAGGGCATCCAAGTGAACTTAGAAACATTGAGAACACTTTCAGTAACAAATGCAGATAAATTTTACGTCGTGGAAAACAAAAGTCAAATAAATGAGAACGTCAGTAATACCTCGTCTGCTGTGAGACGATCAAACTAGTCATGGTATACTGTAATGACGTGTGTGGGGACCTAGTCCAGCGTGAAACTGACATGCCATTGAGCACCCCATGGACCGACAATGTCACACCCCAATTTCGTAACATTGGAAACCCATGCGGCTTACTAGAAAAGAACCTGGAAAGAGAAAGGTTTCAACTAAACTAAAACATGAGGTTCAAAGGAACACCCACCAAAACCATCCTTGAAGTAATCATTAGGAAACAAATCACCAAACCAAAAGGAAGAAGGGCTCCTAAATCCAGATTTGAAGTGAAAAGGTACACAAGAGAAGGTTTAAAACCTTGGGTAAACACCCCTTTGAAAATTAGGCTCCAAAATAAAAAAGGGTGAAAAACCTGCCACACAGTTAGACCATTCGATCGGTCTAAAGACCGCTCGAGCGGTCTCTCACTTTTTGTAGCAGTTGCAGCCTTGCACTGAGAAACTGGGAAGCACATTTGACCACTCGATTGACCACTCGAGTAGTTCATCGAGCGGTCCAGCACTGGACTCCTTTCTCAAGCTTGGTTTCCAAGAACTTGGCTTCCACTTCAAAACATTCACCAAAATAAACCTTCCAAACAACCAATTTTACAGATGTAAGACGAAAAGAATTAGAGAACTTCTCCAAACTCCAAAGGAACAAACATTTTCCCATGCAATAGAATTCAAAAGGATCTCAAACGTCCTCTCATACATGCAAAGCCTTACAAAATGGTCATCAACTAACCCAAGTAGCTAAGCATGGTATCAAAGAATTACATTTATAGCACATGCATATCTCAAAAGATTTTTCTATACAAATGTAATTCTATCCAAAGGCTTCAAAAATGGTCTCCTCAACCAAGCTTCTCAATTGACCACTTCCTTTTCATTATCACCTGAAATGGGTTAAACAACATGAGTCGAGGTTCGTAGAAAATAGACTAGATATGAACATAAACATGACATGCAAAGATGATTATGTGAATACACAACCATTTAAATCTAAAACCAAATCCACTTTTCTAGTAAATTCTTATTCACATAATCGGTTTTCTTTTTTTATCAAAACCAACACATGCCATGTTTAGTTCTTGAATTCTGTTATCTCAACCCCAACACGATTACCATAATCCCCATTTCATTCCATTTTGTTCTCCACCCACCACCGTTATCAAGGTTTATCAATTCTCGCATTTATCAACCACATTATGTGGTTTTACAAACCTGATTTCATTTAATGGTTTAATTAAGTATGAAGGTCAGACCATGCTTATAGACCCATGCGTATTTATCACCATCGGGCCATGTGAGGTCCAAAGAATAAATACCCATTCTATAGCCCATTACGTGGAGCACACATTTTTTGTTTCTCTCGAAAACATTGATGGGTGGGCCGCTTAAGAGCACACTTTTACGGGGATTAACCCGAAGGAAGGTCCTACCTTACATTATGCAAGCTTTCGGTCTTTCATCAAGGAGCTACTCAAGCCCAAGCTTAGGTAGTCCATTCATACGGTACCTTAATTTAGCCATTCACATTTAAACCAAACATGAGTCCAACCGTCAACCTGATTCCTCTCATCAAGCCAACACCATTAGGATTACAAGTTTCAATCGTTTCCAATATTCTCATTATTCATATACATGTTCACATGTGAAGATTCAAAACCCAAATTAACATTTCATGTTGTTCGCCTCTATCGATTTCATAGAGCACATTCACAATCCTTAGCCCATTACTTCATCATTCTCACATATTCTCATTATTCATGAAATTAGCATACCAATAAGTTAAAACAACCCTCAATTTTCCCCAAAATTCAACCAATTTCACCACCTGAGTCCAAACCCCCGAAACCCCCTAAATCTTTATGATTTTGACAAAACGAAACCTAACTTTCTAAATCATATGTTAAAAATTCTCCCATGGTAATATCAAGATTAAACTACCATAAATCATCAAAAATCACAAGATAACATGCAGTAACCCCAAACTATAACCTAGGGTTTCAAAACATAGATTTTTTGTATTTTCATGTATAAACTCAAAGTATACAACACATATCTAACAAATCTTCATAGATAGTCATAGATCTTACCTTTTAGGTAATTAAATCACGAAGAACAAGCCTGCAACCACGAAAATCTCCATCGATAAGCGAAAATCAAGTTCCCAATGTGTAACCCAACTCCTCTAACAGTGTTCCAACGGGGAGGAGGCAAGGAATCACCACCAAATGAGCAAAGGAAACTCAAGGGATAGCCGAAACCAGATCTAGGACTTAGGGTTTACTTTTAGAAAGAGAAGGAGATGAGGGAAATGAATTGGAAAGCTTAAAACCCAAACTTAAAGTTACACTCTGTCATAGACCGCTGATCGGTCTCTAGACTGCTTGAGCGGTCCTTCGCTGGAAGGCACACCGAGAAAGGAAAATGTGTATATAATCTAAATTTGTTCCGGTATCCCAAGGCTCGTTCAATCAATCCACAATAATTATTTTCATGCATATTCGAGTATATAATTACTATCAACAATCATAATCATGATCAAATTTTAAATCTTTCCCAAAATTGAACATTCCACCAAACACGTCATAACACGTTTTAATTAATCCTTTCAAATTATCAAGGACCGGATCCCTACAGGAAAGGAGAACCTAATCCCCATGCTAGATAGTGGCCTAGCTCGGGCCAACCTTTGCTCTCTGCCAGGGTTCGATCCGTGGGAATCTCTCCCACGCCCACATCTGAAGAAGCTCCAAATTTTATTAGCCACGGTAGTGGGTACAAGATAAGTTACTAAAATTCAATGATGACTATTGAGCATAACACTTCAAAATGAATTAACATACCTGTTATAAAACCAATGGCCCAGCGATATCTTGTACGTCTGGGCATGTAGCCTTACACGGCTAACGGTAGAGGTATGCTAGCATGGCTGCCTCCCAGCTATATCGGTGTCCCTGTCCCAGGTGATGCAATAGTGGCAAGTACTTGAGCTTAATTAGATTCTATGAATTATTGGGCATTAAGAACCCCTCAATAAACCGCATAATGAAAGCTCGTGCATGTTGGTGAATAATCTCAACTACGACATCCTTAGGAATGGCACCGGTGAAGTGCTCTTGAAACTACGAGACTCAAACTCGATCGCTAGACACGAAGTCCTCATCCCTTGGAGTGACCCCTAGTAGCTTGAAGCACAAGTGCTACCACTCAGTGGGGCTGCATATTCAATCATGGTCGATTATAGGTGCACCATCAACGCACAGGCCAAATAGAACAAAGACATCCTGTAGCGTGATGGTGCACTCTCCTACTGGCATGTGGAAGGTGTGGGTCTCCTATTGCCACTGCTCAACCAACGTAGTGATAAGATTGTGGTCTAGTTGGATGAAATTGATATGAGACACTTCGTAGAAGCCAACATGCAATAAATGCCAGAGAATACAAGGATCAATGGCCACGTCCCAAAACCCACTATCAGCTTGATGGTATGTCAAGGACGATGTGTCCTACTTTAAGAGATGCACATATGAGCGCAAATTAATAATTTACTAACGTGGCACACGTTGGTATCAATACATGCAAATACAAATAGAAGTACATACCTCATGCTTCCACAACAAATCTCCTCGATGTGGTAGTTCCAATAGGCGAGCCCCCTCGACAGGCGCCTCAACAAGCACCTCAGCATCCATGGTGAGTCATATGTACAAAACTATGGAAATCATCAATCATTTTTGTAATACCACGCACAATACAAATTGACAACCTTAGTGTTAGTCCTAGGCAACCCAAGAGGGGGTGAATTGGATTTTAAAACAATAATAACAATTTTAAAAACCTTTTAATTTCTCAAACAAATGTAGCAAGATATATAACAGTAAGAAAATTAAAGAGGTTAAGGAGAAAGAAATTGAACTAAGCACCAAGAATTATAGTGGTTTGGATTCTTCTAAGCCTACGTCCACTTCTTAAGACTCCCCTTGAGAATTTGCACTATGATCGAATTCTTCACAGACGCATTCAAAAGCCTTTACAACCTCAAGAAGTTTTTACAAAATAATTTCCTTTTTTTTTGAATTCTCTTGAGCTCTTCTTTGAGAAGTTCACTCACTCTCTTAAAGGATCAACGATGACTCACCCTCTATTATAATAAATGTGAGAGAATGAAAGATTCACTAACTAACACTCTTTACAAATGATTGGAAATAAATGAGCTAAAGAGTTTGAGAATCAGCTGGAGGAGTAAATAAGTAGTAAATGCTTCATGAAGATTTTGAGCTTTAAACTCAAGCAATAGAATAGTGTCCAGAGATTTGAAACTCTAAAAATTTTACTTCTTATATAGCTATCTGAAGTAAATGACCATTGGTGGATTGGTGGAGGCAATTAATAATCTAAAATCTTACTGTTGAAACCAGCGCGAGATTTGAAATTCATCACAGGTGTCGACACAAAATATCTAGAGCTTGGTTCTTCAAGTGATTGTGTCGACTTAGGTCTTCATTGGTGTCAACCTTATTTCTTCATTTTTCTCACCTACATAGTGGTGTCGACTCATGGAACATTTGGTGTCGATCTCATGCATTTCTTCAGTTTTCTAGGTGGGATTTTGGTGTCGACTCGTATCTTCATTGATGTCGACCCATTTTGTCAAATCAGCTACTGGAATTTTACTGTCGATTCAAAAGCATTGTGGTGTCAACTCATGAAATTACAGTTAGCCTCGGGACTTTTAGAGTCAACTCATCTTCATATTAGTGTTGACTCAGAAAATCATAGACAATCTCAGTTATTTTGGAGCCGAACCAACTTTATTTGGTGTCAACCTAAAAAACTCTTATTTTTGAATGGAAACTTTGTGTCGACTCAAAAATCTTTGGTGTTGACCGTTTTGACTTGGAGTTAAAAAATGGCTTGTAGCCCTCGTGTCAACCTATTTCTCTTTGGTGTCAACTCATTCTATTTTCCAGAGGGTGGCTAGATGTCGGCTCATGTAACTTTGGCGTCGACCTGTAGAACCCGAAGTCTGAAACCTGGAGGATCATTTGGTGTCGTCTCAAAACATTTTGGTGTCGACCCAAAATGAATCCCGCAAAGAGACTAAGGTGTCGACCCATTCTGCATTGGTGTCGACTCAATGTGGATCCCAATCCAATACTTGAGGTGTTGACTTAAATTTATTTGGTGTTGACTCATTTGAGTTCCTAAAATATCTTAAGCAAAGTAGTTAAGGTGTCGACCCTAAACTTCAATGGTGTCGATACACTTGAGAATTTCAAGCGTGCTTTGCCTTAAGGTGTCGACTCAATTATCAATTGGTGTCGACACAAAATATTCTTTTTTAGAACACTAAGTGTCAACCCATTTGATGCAAAGTGTCACATAAAAATAGCATAAGGTGTCGACTCATTTGTCACATAGTGTCAACACTTACTCTTTTGGAAACAATATGATCTTTTTAAATCAATTTAATTAAGAAAATAAATTATAAAAATCATCAAAATCAAATTAAAATGCCTTTGAGCTAACACTTAGGTACATAACTTTTGTCATATTATATACTTTCACGTTGGCAAACTTTCACAGGTATTGATAACGTAACAGTGGAAAACTTAGATACATAATGCCTAACAGTGGCAAACTTAGATACATAATTCCCAAATTGAAAAGAAAAGAAGTGTTAATTGATCTTGGCTAAATTTCTAAATCCTCAAAAAGGTTCATGAACTTGCTAAACTGAACATATTTCTTATATAACGCAGTATCGTCACGATCAAATCCCTAATTCCACACCATCAAATCCCTAATTCCACACCATCAAATCTATGATTCTACAACCTTGGTTAAGTGTCAACTATCAACTTTCAACTATTTGACATGGGTATTTGGACTTATTTTAAAAACTAATGGTTTCAAGAGTGAAATTCTGTCATGTTGAAGTGCAAAGTCCCCATGTACAGAAAGAGCTATAGCCGTTGGCACAGATATTGCATCATAAAATTCAATATGTTTGTATTGTCAAGTAGCTCACAATAAGTTTGATAACACACGTTAGGCAAAAGCACCATTAAACACTTATTAATCGTGTATTAGCTACAGAAGGTGAGATGAAGGTGAGATAAATACAAAAATCAAATGGGAGAAGGGGGGTTCATCAAGAAGCTTCTACTAGAAACCAAACAAAAAACACACAACAAGGTAGATTTTGTAGGAAACGAAAGATGAAAGATAAATCTGGATCAACTTAGCCCTAAATTTACAATTTTCATAGCATGCATTGATGGAAATTGATAATCTAGAATGTAGGGAATATACCTGAGAGAAATATGAGAGGTGACAAGGAGGGAGAGATAGCGAGAGAGAGGAGAGGCAGAGAGAGCAAAAGAGAGGCAAGGAGCTCATGTCGCTGAGAGATCGTAGGAGGGAGAGAGTGATTTCAGTTCGTAGAGTGAAGAGAAGAAGACAACGGTTAGAAAGAATATAATATTAAAATCGTGTTTACTAAACACGCCTTTTTAAGTATAAAAGCATTGTTGGTAATCACATTTTCCTATTTACTAAGAAAACTAAACATGGGGCACGTTTAAGAAAAACGTTTTAAGTGTTAAACATGAAGACATTTTTTCATCAATAACGTTTTTCGTGTAAAATCATAAAAGTGTTTTTAGTAAAAAAGTTTTCAGTGTAAGATTAAATTTCAAAGAAAAACTGTTTACTAAAAACATTTTCAATGTAAGTTCAATATTTTGATTATAAGGGTAAACGAGCATGCCACTCACTGCCTTCGGGCACCCAACCCGCACGCATCGCGGGATCGACAACCTTGTTCAGCGTGACTCACTGCCCTCGCGCACCCAAACCGCACACATTACGTGCTCAACAACCTTGTCCGGCGCCATTCATTGCCCTCACGCGCTCAACAACCTTGTCCAACACCACTCACTATGTGACATCCGACCTTTAATAATAATAATAATAATAATAATAATAAAAGTAATTAATTTATCATAAGATCCTAAATAGAATTTCTAACAAAATCTTAGAATTAATTTTAAGATCTAAGTCCGAGAATTTACATCTAATAAAATTTTAAATAATCAAGAGTTGAGATAAAAATGTAGTGTATGGTTAGAAAATTTTTCTGCAAATTCTATCTTCATGATAAATCATAAAATAACATTAAAAGGCTATCTTGGATTTTTGAGTATTTTCTGAACTTAAATTTTTACAGCTATTAAAAATATCAGTACTCGTTAAACTGCGGTAAGAAAATATTAAATAGATAGAAAATCCTACCAAAGAATCTAACTAAACGGTAATTCATGAAAATATATTAAAAGTTTATATCAAAATTTTTAAATTTTTCTAAATTAAAACTTTTACATCAAAAAATTTATGAAGTATCTATGTGCAAATTAAATGTATCATGTGCACAACTGTCATTCCCAAACGTGTATAAATAATTAGTGAATTCATTGATTTTGCGCACATGCTGAAAATGATGAGAGATCCTATATATAGGATTTTTAGTTAACCTAGTATGTAGAATACTTGCATCCTGGGCTAAGTATTAATAGAAGTCTGAAATGTAATTTAAACTTCCTAAAAAAACGGTGTAATTGAGTTTTGTCTTTTAATTCATCAGGAAATTTAGAGACAAATTCAATACTACGATCAATAGGTATTATAGTACCGTGGTTTATGTTATGATATATATATATTTATATATATATATATATATATATCCTATATTCCCAAAACAGAAGCAAAGCTTCTTCTTCTAGCAGAGCCGACCCCACGTTGCAGCACGCCACCGCGACCAACAGCCGCCACCAACCACTCACCGCCGGCACCACCTCCGGCCTCTAACCGTTGCCACCTCACTAACCACCCACCGTCGTTCACCTCGAGACACCACCGGTCTTTGCTGTCTCTCTCTCTCTTCTCTTTCGCTCTCACTCTCTGCTCTCTCTTCTCTCTCTCCTCTGTATGTATATGTATATATATATATACTCTCTCTCCCTCTCCATCTCCACGTGTGTATCTCTCCCTCCCTCTCTCTCACCACGCCACCGCAGCACACACCATCACCGCCGTGAGACCACCATTCCATTTCTATTTAAACCAACTAATTTCATGGAGATGAATAGCCAGTGTGTGTATTGGTGTTTGTTGTTGCCGTGTTTGCTCTGTGTCTGTGTGTGTGCGTGTGTATGTGTTTAATTGAGAATTGTTTGGTTGCTTTGTTTTGTGAAGCTTTAAATTTATTATAAAAGAGTTTTCAAGAAACTTAAAATAAGAAATTTAAATTAAATTTTAAATACAAGATTTAGAAAATTTAAGATATGAAGAATTTTAAAATTTTTAAAGATTTTAATAAAAGAACTCAATTAGAATAAAATAATTTTATCCTTGTAAAAGCTAGTCTTTAACTAAAATGGGTGTTTTTGTATGGAAAAGAATAAAAAAAAACTTAAAATATTTTCATGTATCAAATTATTAAAGTTAACATTAATTTAACTTAAGTTATTTTTTTTTCACTTAAAACATTCCTTTTTAGTGTAAACCAAGTTTTTAAATTGAAATTAAACATAGTTCAAAATGATTGTTTTTTTTATCAAAATTTTTGTGAGCTAGTAGTTTTAAAAATGAAAGTATTTTAGTATAATTTTGCAAAATCGTATGAACTATTTTTTCTAATTAAAAATTGGACCTTAAATAAAACTTTGTGAATATTTATTATTTAAAATGTGAAAATTTTACTAAAACTAGTTCTTCTATGTTTTTGTTCAGAATTTAAAAATCACTATCATACCCTACAAAAGTCAGGTGAGTCTTCTGATATCTGAGTTAATTGAGTTTTCGATTATCGCTTTATAACGATCTTAATGTGCACCACAAACATATTGTTGAAAATGATTCTAAAAATGTGATATTATAAAGATAAAAATAATAGTATAAATGGCGTTTCAGCTGCTGGGAGATGATAAAATATACCAGCGAGATGATGTAATAAGGGCAGCGGGTCACGACCAAGTGACTAGAAAATGATTATTTTTCACTGTGGGATAGCTCTCTGGATTGCTTGTAAAATCGTTTATTTGGACATCATTTTAAAAATAGAAAGCGAATAATAACTCAAATATCTATACACTCACACTAGCTTTGCTAATGTTTTTGTTAAAATCACATTTCGGGTGACGCTTAAAACAAATCAGCTAGAGGGGGTGCATCATGTTTTGTTTCTTTTACTTTCCTTTTGGTTGGCTTATAATTATCTCTTTTGATGTATGTATAAATATGATGATGTGAAGACATTTCTAAGTCATGCACTAGTGAGTTCTGGAGAAGTTTGAAAAAAAATAAAATAATAAAATTTTCATTAAAAAAATGTTGTTTCCAAAACTTTATGAAAGGTTTTCATATTAAGAGGCCTCGAGTGGGTTTTAACTCACTGACCGGTCATGGACACCATTCTTAGAAATGGGTCGTGACAAAATTGGTATTAGAGCTTAAGTTTTTCAAAATCCAGAGCTTAGAACATACACATCACTCTTACACATACATAAAATGCATGATTGAATACGCCTTATTTTACTTTTGATTCAAACTTATTTAGTAAATTATAAGAAAGAGTATATATTTTTTTTATTTGTAGATCCTGGATTCCATAAATAACTTTGATACTTTTAGAGGATATTGCTTAGCCCCTTCTCCTGTTGGCACCAGTTGGGAACTTCTTAAAGCTTACCCTTTAGATCCAGAAACATATGCATATGCTACCGACATGGGAGGTAACGAGTACTTATATGAAGAGATCGTAAAAGTAGAGGATATGAAGTTGTTTTATTTAGATACTATGAAGCGAGCTGTGGTCAAACACTATGTTGAGACTAGGGTTGTAATGAGCCAGAAGGCGTTATTAAGGATGAATGATAGGGGACCTTATCAGATGTTGGTAAATAGGGCTGTTGCTGCTGGACATGGCACCACTTAGCCTCCCCCATTTTCGTACCAAACCCTGTAGACCCACCTCCGATGATACCAATACCCAGGAGAGTTATTTCTCCTGAAAAATTAGGACAGGCCCATGCTCCTATCATCATAGAATCGGACTCAGAACCTGAGAAGGACTCGCCTGAGCCGTCCCACTAGGACGAGCTCTCTGAGCCTTTGGTCAATGGACTGAGCAGGGGGTAGGGAGATAAGGAGGTCTTTTTGATCCTTTTGATGTTTGGGGCTTCTTTTTGGGTATTTCTTGGAAATCTTTTTATGTTTGGAAGGTTAGATGATAGCTTTTGTAAGTCGTCTTTGTAGAGTTTAGCTTTGTACCCCAAACAGCATCATGCATATAAATAAAAAGTTACTCTTGCCTGCATCATTTTAAGCCTTCTTTTATACTTGTAAGAATTAAAAAGACAAATAATAATAACAAATACCTATAAAAATACCCTACCTTACGAATTCTATATTAAGATTAGTTTTCTTTGATATAGGTCCATCGAAAATGAACACGCATAGGGCAACATGGGACATGAATATGCATAATTTTATGGCACAAGTCAACACACAAATGAATGAGATGCGTCGTATGATTGGTGAGTTAGCTCAGGAAAGTGGACAAGCTTAACCAGAACAAAATTCAATCCCTCCTAATTTCAATATACCACCACCAGTTATACCCCAAGGCTAAGCTCCAAACCCCGCTGTACCTCAAAATTTAGTTAAGGGTCCAAATGTATAGGAATTTCTAAAAATGAAACTGCCAACGTACAAAGGAAGGTTAGATCCTATCTAAGCCAACGAATGGTTAGCAGCTATGGAAAAAATATTCGGGGTAATAACCTGCACAGAAGCATAGAAGGTAAGGTTGGCAGCTTACTAGCTCGAAGGTGAGGCCCAAAAATGGTGGAACTTGAAAAAGTAAGGCGACCCACAAATGAAAAGGAACCAATTCCTAATTTTCTTTCGGCAAAAGTATTTTCCCCAATCCCTTCGAGGCTCAAGTGCATCGAATTTCAATAATTTAAGCAGAAGAGAGGAATGACAATTTCTGAATACCAAGTGGAATTTACCAATTTGGCGAAATACGCTCATCATATGATCTTCACGGAACATATGAAGGCAAGGAAGTTTGAAGACGAGTTGAGACCCGATATTAGAAAAATGATACGACCTCTACGTCTAACTAGCTATGCGGATGTTGTTGATAGAGCCTTGTTGGTGGAACAAGAAAATAATGAGAGTAGAAAATTCTTTGAGAATTGAAAATGTCAACCCTCAAACTCAGAGAGTTCGAGAAAAGGGGGACTGAAAAGGCAAGCCATGGAGACGTCGCAAAGAGGAAACCAGATACCTGTTTGTCCTACATATGGAAAGACCCACTCTGAAATTTGCTGGAAAGCCACTGGCAGATGCTTTTGTTGCGGTGCGGAAGGCCACCTCAGGAAGGATTGCCCAAAACTATAGACAGTTGGCAAAAGATAAGGACACCAGACTCAAGGAACTGGAGGCACGAAGAACCCGCTACCTGAAGCACGGAGAAGCAACAACAACCAGAGACAAGGACGGATGTTTGCCTTGGTCCTAGGGGATCCTCAAAACATCGAAGAAGTAGTTGTCAGTAATATCTCTATCTGCTATTTGCCTTCCTACGTATTATTTGATTTTGTCTCAACACAGTCTTTTATATCGTCTAAGTTTGCTGAAAAGCTAACCAAAGTCCCAGAGCCTTTAGGATATGAACTGTTAGTATCTCAACCCGTAGGTGGGGGAATAGTCTTCTCCACTATGTATAAAGGTTATGAAGTATCTTTCGTCGGAGTTTGCTTTCTAGCTGATCTGATTCCCCATTGCCATGGAACACTTTGATGTCATCATTGACATGAATTGGCTTGCTTCTAACCACGCCACTATTATTTTTGCTTCAAAACGTGTTGACTTTCAAACCTCTCATGGTAATTTTTGTTTTAAAGAAAGGAAAGTGTCTTCACTTGTATCCCTTCTATCAGCCGCCCAAGCCCAAAGACTTTTTAGGAAGGGTTATCAGGAGTACCTCTCTTGTGTGATTGAAAACATATCGGGAGACCCAAAGTTATCAAAAATTTCGATAGTTGCCGAGTATCGTGACGTATTTCCTGAGGACTTACCTGGAATGCCAATAGATTGAGAAGTAGAGTTTTCTATAGAAGTTGCACCAGAAACCCAACTGATTTCTAAGACCCCATATCGTATGGCCCCTGTTGAATTAAAGGAGTTAAAGAATCAGTTGCAAGAGTTATTGGGAAAAGGCTTTATTAAGCCCAGCTTGTCACCAAGGGGAGTCCCATTGTTACTTGTGAAAAAGAAAGATGGGACAATGAGATTGTCTGTGGATTATCGGGTGCTGAACAAGATTACCATTAAAAATAAATATCCCTACCACGGATCGATGATTTATTTGACCAACAACAATAGGCGAATGTTTTCTCCAAAATCGACTTACGATCAAGGTACCACCAACTGAAGGTGAAGAAAGTGGATATTGAAAAAATGGCTTTTTGAACCTGATATGGACACTACAAATTTTTAGTTATGCCCTTCAGAGTCACAAATGCCCCGGCAGCCTTCATGAACATGATGAACCGAGTCTTCAAAGAGTTTTTGGATGAGTTCGTAATTGTCTTTATTAACAACATCTTAGTCTACTCTAGAAATGAGGAAGAACATACAGAACACTTGTGGAGGGTGCTACAAACCGTAAGGGATCAGAAGCTATATGCTAAACTGAAGAAAAGTGAGTTTTGGCTGAAAGAAGTAATATTTTTGAGACATATAGTTGGTAGACAAGGAATCTTTGTTGATCTACAAAAGGTCGAAGCAATCATAAAGTGGCCAACCCTGACAACGGTGACAGAGATAAGTAGTTTCTTAGGTTTGGTAGGATACGACCGACGGTTCATTCAGGACTTCTCCAAAATTGCGGTACCCTTAACAGAATTAACTCGAAATGGAGAACCTTTTGTCTGGAATGAACAACGAGATAAGAGCTTCCAAGAATTGAAGAAAAGGTTAATGACAGTACATGTCCTCGCCATACCAGGAGGCACTGAAGGGTTCGCCATTTATAGAGACACATCTAGACAAGGTTTGGGGTGTATACAGACGCAACACGGGAGAGTCATAGCCTACGCTTCACAATTAAAACCTCACGAAAAGAACTATCCCACTCATAATCTTGAGCTAGCTGTAATCGTTTTTGCGCTAAAATTATAGCGATACTACCTATACGAAATTCCATGTGATGTGTACACCGACCACAAGAGCCTAAAATACATTTTCACGTAAAAGGAGTTAAATTTAAGACAAAGACACTGGCTACAACTAATAAAGGATTATGATATCAATATCATGTACCACCCTAGCAAAGCAAATGTGGTAGCCGATGCCTTGAGCCGAAAAGCTATAGGAACCTTAAGTAAACTCTTCACTCAGCAGCTCCAGTTAATAGAAGACAAAATTGAATTTCTTTATGCCGTAATTGTCATTCAATCAACCTTTTTTAAAGAAGTGAAACGCCAACAAGAGGAAGACCCCAAGTTAAGGACCATACGCAAATGAATCAAAGTAACACCGGACCCGAATTTCTCTTTTTCTAATGGAGTACTAAAGTTTCGAAGTCAACTATGCGTTCCTAACATAATGAAGTTAAAGCAACAAATATTAGAAGAGAGTCACAAGTCTAAATTTGTAGTGCACCCCAGGCAGATGAAGATGTATCAAAATCTGCACACGATGTTTTAGTGGATGGGAATAAAGAAAGACGTTGCAACCTATGTCAGTAAGTGCTTACAATGCCAGCAAATCAAAGCCGAACGACAAAGGTTTGCCAGTCTCCTATATCCCCTACCGAATCTGAAATGGAAGTGGAAAAATATTACAATGGATTTCGTAGTAGGACTGCCCCGAACTTCTTAGGGCAATAACTCAATATGGATCATTGTCGATCGGCTCACAAAGGCAGCACACTTCTTACCAGTGAAGAATACGCATTTGATCGAACAGTTGGTCAAGCTTTATACCAAAGATATTGTACGCTTACATGGAGTCATAACATCAATAGTTTTCGATTGTGATCCAAGATTTATTTTTCATTTTTGGAAGAGCTTTCAGGAAGCTATGGGGACTAGCCTACACCTCAGTACGACCTTTTACCCGCAAACAGACGAACAATCGGAGCATATTATCCAGACAATGGAAGATATGCTTAGAGCTTATGCCATGGATTTTCAAAGGAGCTGGGAAGAGCATTTGCCGCTAATTGAATTTGCCTACAACAACGGCTTTTAGGCTAGTATCAGGATGGCCCCATTTGAAGCTCTATATAGACGGAGATGTAGAACTCCAGTTTACTTGGAGGAAGCTAAAGAAAGGCAGCTCATTGGACCAGAACTTGTTGAAGAATCAATTGAGAAAATTTTCCAGGTCTGAGAACATCTCAGAATTGCCCAAGATCGACAGAAAAGCTATGCCAATGCGAAACGACGGGAACTACAATTTCAAGAAGGCGACAAGGTATTCTTGAAAGTAACCCCCATGAAAGGTATCATCCATTTTAGTTGAAAAGAAAAGTTAAGTCCCCATTATGTCGGACCCTTCGAGATCTTAGAAAAGGTAGGACTCGTAGCTTATCGTTTGACTTTAACACCTGAGTTCGCCCAGATTCATGATGTTTTTCATGTGTCAATGCTAAGAAAATATGTCGCCCATTCAGCACATGTCCTAACACGGCCACCTGTGAAAATAAATCCAAACTTGAGTTACAAAGAATGATCGATACGCATCCTAAACCACCAAGAGAAGCGACTCTAAAACAAAGTTATTCCCCTTGTTAAAGTATGGTGGGGCAATCATTCAGGAGGTGAAGTTACGTGGGAGAAAAAAATCGGCATGAGAAGCAAATATGTGGAACTTTTCGCATAAAGTACGATACCCTTTCACCTAACCTAAGTCAAGTTCAGAGGGCCAAACTTCCTAAAGGTGGGGAGGATGTAACACCCGACCTTTAAAAAAAAATAATAATAATAATAATAATAAAAGAAATTAATTTATCATAAGACTCTAAATAGAATTTCTAACAAAACCTTAGAATTAATTTTAAGATCTAAGTCTAAGAATTTACATCTAATAAAATTTTAAATAATCAAGAGTTGAGATAAAAATGTATTGTATGGTTAGAAAATTTTTCTCCAAATTCTATCTTCATGATAAATCATAAAATAAAATTAAAAGACTTTCTTCAATTTTTGAGAATTTTATGAACTTAAATTTTTACAGTTATTAAAAATATCAGTAATCGTTAAATCACGACAAAAAATATTAAATAGATAGAAAAATATAGTAAAGATTCTAACTATACGATAATTCGTGAAAATACATTAAAAGTTTATACCTAAAGTTTTAAATTTTTCTGAATTAAAAATTTTACATAAAATTTTTTATGAAGTACCTATGTGCAAATTAAATGTATCTTATGCGTTAAAGACAGCTGTCCTTTCTAAACATGTATAAATAATCAATGAATTCGCTGATTTTGCGCACACACTGAAAACAATGAAAGCTTCTTCTTCTTGCACAGCCGACCCCACGCCGCAGTACGTCACTGCAACCAATAACCGCCACCAACCACTCACCGTCGGCGCCACCTTCGGCCTCCAGCCGCCGCCACCTCACTAACCACCCACCGTCATTCACCTCGAGACACCACGGGTCTCTGCCGTCTCTCTCTGCTCTCCCGCTCTCTCTCTATCTCCCTCCGTCTCTCTCTGCTCTCCTCTTATGTCTCTCTCTCTCTCTCGGTCTCTCCCTGTCATCCCTCTCTCCTCTATATGTATATGCATATATATATATATATACTCTCTCTCCCTCTCCATCTCCTCGTGTATATCTCTCCCTCTCTCTCTCTCTCACCACGCCACCGCCGCACACACCATCACCACTGTGAGACCACACTTCCATTTCTATTTAAACCAACTAATTTCATGGAGTTGAATAGCCAGTGTGTGTATTAGTGTTTGGTGTTGTCGTGTTTGCTGTGTGTGTGTGTGTGCGCGCGCGCGCGCGCGTGCTTAAATGAGAATTGTTTGGTTGCTATGTTTTTAATTGAGAATTGTTTTGTTGCTTTGTGCTTGTGAAGCTTTAAATTTATTATAAAAGAATTTTAAAGAAACTTAAAATAAGAATTTTACATTAAATTTTAAATTCAAGATCTAGAAAATTTAAGATATGAAGAATTTTAAAATTTTTAAAGATTTTAATAAAAGAACTCAATTAGAATAAAATAATTTTATCCTTGTAAAAGCTAGTCTTTAACTAAAATGGGTGCTTTCATATGGAAAAGAATAAAAAAAACTTAAAATATTTTCATGTTTCAAATTATTAAAGTTAACTTTAATTTAACTTAAGTTATATTTTTTTCACTTAAAACATCCCTTTTTTGTGTAAACAAAGTTTTTAAATTGAAAATAAACATAGTTCAAAATGATTGTTTTTTTTATCAAAATCTTCATGAGCCAGTAGTTTTAAAAATGAAAGTATTTTAGTATAATTTTGCAAAATCTTATAAACTATTTTTCCTAATTAAAAATTAGACCTTAAATAAAACTTTGCAAATATTTATTATTTAAAATGTGAAAATTTTACTAAAACTAGTTCTTTTATCTTTTTGTTCAAAATTTGAAAATCACTATCAAACCCTACGAAAGTCAGGTGAGTCTTCTAATATCTGAGTTAATTGAGTTTTCGATTACCGCTTTATAACAATCTTAATGTGTACCACAATTATATTGAGACCCAGAACCTTGTAATTTTGAGATGTTTATATACGTGGCGTTTTTATTCCCGTATATGATAGCATTGATGCATGGTTTATACTTTAATGCTGTAAAAAAGCATGTGTAGATGTGTTACACGCTTTTCGGGGTTTGGTAGGAGCTCTTTTGGCTTGTTTTTGGACCAAAAATCATGTTTTACTTCACAAAATCGAGACCAAAACCAAAACAGAATTCCAGTAGCCTTTTACTGAGGTTCGGTCGACTGGGGGGTCCAGTTCAGTCGACTGAACTGGTTTTGGGGAGTTCGGTCGACTGAACAGGGGGTTCGGTCAACTGAACTTGAGGCGGTTTGCGAGTTTTGAGGGGCTTCAGTCGACTGAAGCTGGCTCTTCAGTCGACTAAACTATTTTTTGGGCTTTCTATATATATTTCTAGGGGCTGGAGTGTTTGGAAGGATTTTATTCTTCCATTTTCTCCTCCTTCTCTCTAGCTTTGAGGGCCCGGGTCTTGGGTTTTTGTTGATTCCTTTGTGGATCCTTGCTATCGGGGTCGAGGGTTTCGTATATATTCGGTCGAATTCTCATTCTGGCACCGTTCAGTTTTGAGACGTAGAGGTCTTGACTCTCCGAGGTAGGATTCTAGACCCTACTGCTGTATTAGGGTGATATATGTAATTATGTATGCTTTCACTGGGTAAAAATGCATAAAACGTGATTTTCATGTGTAACCGTGGTTTTTGGGTAAAAGTGGGATTTTTACGCCTTTTTCTCGGTTGTATGCATGATCCGGGTGTGTTGGCATCCGTGGTTTTCAAAAGTGATTTGAAAACGTGGTATTTTGTGAAAACGGTGAAAACGTGATTTTGGAGGTTTGGAGCTAACCCGCGGGGTTGAGTCTCATCCTTTTCAAATGTTTTGTGGGAAATGGTGTTAGATCTCCATGTTGATGGATGGGATCTCTTATACATGTGTGTATAAGCTATTATATTGGTTTTCGTAGTGGAACTACGGTGGGTTTTTAAATGTTATCCCTAGATGTACCGTGACAGTGGGTTTGGTTGAGTTGGCCTTCCATTGCTCCTCGGTGTAAGTCTGAAAACGTGCGCAGCGTAGGTGCTCTGTACCTTCGGGTTACTCCCCGTAAATTGAGTGTATTGGGTGCTTTGTACCCCCGGGCTCAGGTCCTGTAAATTAAGCAGTAGGTGCTATGTACCTTCGGTCGTGGAAATCCATAAATTAAATGGTTGTGTGGGTGCTCTGGACCCTCGGGCATGACCCGTAAATTGAGTACGTTGTTGTGACTCCGTATAGAGCTTGTCATTACCAAGCCTGTGGGTTTAGGGTAATGGACGAGAGTCTATAGTTGTTACCTTTGTCTGTAGGGCAGAGTCGGTAGATAGGATTTCATTTAATCTTTTCTCCTCGGTTGCGTATGGCCCGAGTCGAGCTTACTGTTTGTGTACAGCTTTCTCATTAACTGTGGCATAATATCTGTTAGGATGATATGCATAGTTTGAAGGATGGAAAATGTGAGTTTTATGAGATAAAACTGTTTTTGAGGCTCGTGGAGGCTTGATGGAAAACTGTTGGTTTCTTGAGAGAAAAACCTTTTTGGCTCTCGTGGTTGAGCCCGTGTGTGTGATTACATACCCTGCTTTACTGCTTTACTATCTATGTTCTATTGGGCTTTGGCTCACGGTGTGAAATTTTTCTGAAAATATTTTCAGGTGACTATGACGAGTTGACCTAGTTGCAGAGGTGATGGAAGACTTGCAGTAGTTTTTCCTATTTTCGTACATGTACTTTTACATGATGGCCAGTTTTGTACGCCTTGAGGCGATACTATTATTCATGTATGAGATTGCATGATTTATAGTTTTATGAAAGTTGAACTGTGGGGATTTTATCCAAATGTTGTTTATTTTGATATTCAACTGTAAAACCTTTTTTTTTTGGGGTGTTTTGGTGGGTTTTCGCGTGACCCGGATGTCGGGGCATGACAACTTGGTATCAAAGTTCTGGGTTCGAATACTTACGAGCCATGGAAAAGAGGGTACATCACCTTGTAAGGATGTATGTGTGCTTGATTGCATGTGTTACAGCATTTTCCTAACATAGCATGATAGCTCGGGATGTATAAGTGGGTATGGAGGTTGGACCTTAGGATTGATTACTCTTGCTTTCCGGCGTTTGGGTTAACAAACTTGGGAGCCATGTTAGAGATGTATTTCACGGACGTGATTTTTAGCAAAGAATCTGAGTAGGTTATCCAGATGGACGAGTCTTTCTTGTTGGTTCTCCTCAATATGTGAGATGTGATGACATGATATTACGTGGTTATGTGTTAGCATGCTTATCTGTCCTTTACGTTACCAATAACATGTTGTATGGATTCTTATCCTGTTATGTTGCTTTCGTATAGAATTATGTCCACGCGGGGAGGACGAGGCCGAGGTCGAGGCCGTGGCCGTGGTTCTGGCCGAAGGGACGTTTCAGTCCCAGATGTTGGGGATGCTAATGCACCCTAAGGATCTGTTGCTGAGGGAGATCTGTTGCGTGAGATGGTCGGCTCCATTCGAAAACTAGCTGAGGCTTCTAGGGGGAGAGAGACAATACCTGAGCCGAGGGCGACGGTTGCGATGCGTGAGTTTTGCCGTCTTGACCCTCTTACCTTTTCTGGGGATCCCAATCCCATGGTTGCCACTAAGTGGTTGGAGCTGGTTACCCAGATCCTTGATTCGCTTCAAATTGAGGAAGATGATCTGAGGGTTATATGTGCCGCCTTCCAGCAGAGAGGTAGTGCTCACATGTGGTGGAAGTTCGCCAAGACCACAGTGGCAGGCACCTGGGATGCATTCACGAATGTATTTCTGGAGAAATACTTTCCAGCGACTCTGAGGGATCGCTATAGAGAGGACTTCCTATTTCTGACACAGGGGACGATGATAGTGCTTGAGTACAAGGCTGAGTTTACTAGCCTGTCCAGATTTGCACAAGAGATCGTGCCTACTGATGAGTTCCGTGCAAAGCGGTTCGAGAGGGGTTTGAGACCCACTATCCGAGATAGAGTGTCCGCACTCAGGCTGCAGGTTTTTACAGAGTTAGTGGAGACAGCCATGAAGGTGGAGGATACTCTGAATGAGACGCGCCGAGACAGAGACAGTCGGGGACAGCAAGGTGGGGTACTCTCACAGGATCAGGGGCGCAGGGAGAACAACCGTCGACGGACATTTGGTCTGAGTTCTCACCCGGTGGGGTCGTATCCACCACAATCTTCTACATCCAGGACTCCCGTAGCTTCAACGGGAAGGTCGGATCAGAGGGCTCTTTGTCATAGATTCCAGCGGCATGGGCATCGCGCAGCGGAGTGCAGGAGTGCAGCGCCTGTTCAGGCCCACTCACAGCCACAGTCGCAGGTGCCAGAGAGAGGATCACCAATATGTTTTGAGTGTGGGAAGTCTGGGCACATCAGGAGGAACAGTCCTCAGGGAGGGAGCATTCAGAGTACAGCAGGAGCACCAGCTGTTCCATCATTCCAGGGGAGACAGATGTATACACAGCCTAGAGCTCAGACGTCCTATTTTGCAAAGGGAGGTTCAGTGTAGTCGGGCAGGCAGTCGGCCGT
This sequence comes from Heliamphora pulchella, assembly GCA_032270985.1. NCBI lineage: Eukaryota > Viridiplantae > Streptophyta > Magnoliopsida > Ericales > Sarraceniaceae > Heliamphora > Heliamphora pulchella. The sequence continues at coordinate 22,576 of JAULJZ010179455.1, forward strand.
GCAGGGCCATCGTGGACTGGCCAGAGCTTACGTTCTTGCAGAGCCCCATTCTTCTAGAGCACCGGTTGGTCCCGATGCTGCTGCTACCACCTCCGTGATCAGAGGTACTCTTCTAGTCTTCAGATCATAGGCCAGTGTTCTTATCAACAC
>JAULJZ010179464.1:0-22725 GCA_032270985.1 Heliamphora pulchella
AACATACCACCTTGTGTTGAAAGTTTAACTGCTTTGGCTCAAAGTAATAGTTCGGCTGCAAAAATTGTTTTCAGCTACTCTGGTTTTGCTGGAATGCTTTACTATACGAGTCTCGACTATATTGGCAATGAACTGGTGCAATGGAAAGGACAAGAGATGGAATACACAAATAATCTAGGACTACTGAAAACCATTGATCTTTCAAGGAACAAATTAGTTGGAAATATTCCCAAACAAGTTGGGAGTCTTGCAGGGTTGGTTTCCTTGAACCTATCGAGAAATTATTTGAGTGGAGAAATCATTGAAGAGATTGGTCAGATGAAAAGGTTGGAATCTCTTGACTTGTCAACAAATAGGCTTTCTGGAAAAATTCCTACAAGCCTCGCTAATCTAAATTTTCTTGGCAAGTTGGACTTGTCAAATAACAATTTATCAGGAAAAATCCCATTAGGCACACAATTGCAAAGCTTCGAGGTCGCTGCATATTCTGGGAATCCTGAACTTTGTGGGCTTCCACTTCCAAAAAAGTGCCCAGGAGAAGAAACACCTGCAGAACCTTCAATTACTGGTCATGGCAAAGATGAAATGATTCAAGATGATGAGGATGGGTGGATTAACCTTGAATTTTACGTTAGTATGGGTCTTGGTTTCACCCTTGGATTTTGGGGAATCTTTGGCACTATGATTCTTAACAGTAAGTGTAGACATGCCTATTTCAAGTTCTTGAGCCACATAAATGATTGGATCTACGTGACGACAACATTGATCATGGCTAAACTACAAAAGAAGCTTTGTAGCTAATCGGTAAGTATCTTTTGCAATTTTGTTACTTCCGGTTTCATTTTTGTACTAATAATTGTTAATGGGTTAAACTTGTTGTTCAAATCCTCACAAACACCATTGCTTGTGACTCTTTGGTCCTAAAATATCGGTATGGTAATTTCTACTGCCACTCGGCCCACCACAATTTCTGGCCAAACACTGCCTTGATATCTATAATCTATTTAGTTGTTATTAGTAATCAAAATGATCCAAAAATTTATTTTTTATTGAATTATCCAACTTGTAGTCCTATGTATTTTTATACTTTTTTTGTCCAGAAGTCATCCACTCTTACAAGAATGGCTTACTAATATTTAGTTTGTTTCAATTTATCATCACATTGTTTAATTTGGTGTTTTATTCATGTTGTCTTTCCCAAGGAAAGAGTTGTGCTTGAGACATCAGCAGTGAGTTCATGGCAGTGGAAGTGCATCACGCCCTCGCACAATTGCTCTTATATATGCTTACCTTATTGAAAACGTTAAATTGTCTGTCTATTTGGCCTTAAAATTGTATTGGGTATTAATATGATATGTATTGTAGGATATTTTGTTGTGAGTTTGTTAGACGGTTTAGAGAATTTGCTGCTGAGCTTCGACTCATGGCATTCGTGCCACAGGTAAAGAAGAAGAACAGTTTGCCGAGGGTACATTCGTAGGAGAAAAAGACTTAGAGGAGCGAAGAGAGTAGCAGAAGCCAGCAGATCCCAACTTTGCCGCTTGAAGACGTAGGATGTCTACCTTTTTGATCTTTTGTTCATTTTCCGCGGACATAATGCAACTTTTGTTAAAATTTCTAGATGACTGTAATTATTTAGTATTTGGAACAAATTCTGAACCATTAATGATGTATTAATTATCATATGTAATTATGAATGTTCGGTTAGAATATGTCCCTTATTTATAGTTACGTATGTCCCGACGTGCCCGGGGAATAGGGCGTCACACAATCAGCATCACTAAAGCCAATCACAGACAAATGATCAGATGGACGATATAACAATCCATGACCTGGGGCCCGTCTCAAGTACCGAAGAATATGACAAATAGCATCAAAATGTGGCTGACGAGGAGCATGCATAAACTGGCTACCAACACCAATAGCATATGTGATATCAGAACAGGTGACCGTAAGGTAAATTAATTTCCTAACAAACCGCTGGTAATGACAACCGTCTAGAAATGGTTCTCTATGTTCAACATCGAGCTTAACAGTAGAATCCATAAGTGTATCAACCGAATGAGCACCAAGCAATCTAGTTTCAGAGAGAAGATCAAGAGTATACTGACGTTGGGATAAAAAGATCCCTCGAGAGGAACGAGCAACCTCAATTCCAAGAAAGTAACGAAAAACGCCTAAGTCCTTGGTGTGAAAATGATGAGCCAAATGTCATTTTAAAGCAGCAATACCAGTAGAATCATCACCAAAAATAATGTTATCATCAACATAAACGATCAGCACAATAATACCAGCAGAAGAGTAATGAACAAAAACGAAATAATCAGATGTAGAACGTCGAAAACCGTATGCAATGACAATAGAACTGAAGTGATCAAATCAGGCATGAGGAGATTGCTTCAGACTAAATAGAGCTTTACGCAAGCAACAAACAAGATGCTCACTACCAGTCATAACATAGTCAGGGGGCTGATCCATATAGACCTCTTCCTGAAGATTACTGTGAAGAAAAGAATTATTAATGTCAAGCTAATATAATGGCCAAGAATAACTAACATCAATGGATAGAAGGATCGGAACAGAGTTAAGGCGAGCCACATGAGAGAAAGTTTCCAAGTAATCAACGTCGTAGGTTTGAGTATAGCCCTTAGCAACCAAACGCGCCTTGAGATGCTCAACAGAACCATCCGAAAGGTACTTTATTGTGTAAGCTCAACGACATCCCACTGCTTTCTTCTCAGGTGGAAGAGTGGTAAGCTAGATTCCAAGTTTGATTCTTATAAATGGCATGTATTTTTTCATCCATAGCAAGTTTCCAGCCAGACATGAACACAGCCTGCTTGTAAGAAATAGAAATAAAAATGGACGACAAAGTAGAAGTGAAAGAATGAAGACAAGATGACAAACGACCATAAGATACAAAGTGAGCAATAGGATGTTGGGTGCATGTACGTTTACCTCGTCACAAAACAATCGGTAAGTCATCGAAACTAGGAGTGGAGGAGAGAGCAACCTCGACCAGAGAAGATGAAGAATCCGGGCCATATGAGACGACGAGCCTATCTTGAGATCGCTGATAAACCTGTAAAGGTGGGTTAGAGGGAGAAGATGGTTCCATAGGAAGAGGTAGAGGAAGAGTAGGAGAAGAGAGAGACTCTCCCTTACGACAACAGATGAGATCAGAAGAAAGTTGTTTATCGAATGAGGTGAAGAAGGGAGTGGATTCAAAGAAGGTCACATTAGCACTCACAAAGAATCGTCGAGACTTTGGATGATAACACTGATATCTTTTTTGAGTACGAGAGTATCCCAAAAGACACTTACGTGCTTGAGAGAATAACTTATCATTACCTGGATCAAGAACATGCACAAAGATAGTACAACCAAAAACACGAGTGAGTGAGAAAGGTGGAGAGTTAGGATATAACAAGGAAAAAAGGAGACTAGCGATCGAGAACAACGAAAGGTATGCGATTAATCAGATAACAAGCAGTAAGGACTGCATCACTTCAAAAATGTTTTGGAACGTGTGCATGAAACAATATGATACGAGCAACATCTAACAGATAATGATGCTTGTGTTCAGCAACGCCATTTTGTTATGGCTTGTGAGCACAAGTCGTCTAATGAATAATACCACAATCGTCTGATGAATAATACCACAATCCACATAAAAGGAAGCAACACTATACTGCATATACTTTAACGCATTATTAGATCGAATAACTTTGATGCGCTTTCCAAATTGAGTAAAAATCTCATTATGGAATGTAGAGAAAGCATAAGGCAATTCAGACTAGTATTTCAACAAAAAGAACTAAGTCATACAAGAGTAGTCATCAACAAAGGTAACAAAATAAGAGTATCCACTAGTGCTTGGAGTGCAAGAAAGACCTTAGATGTCCATATGGACAACATCGAAGGACTCGAACTGATGACGACGACTACGACTAAAAAAGGAACTACGGTGATGTTTACCTAATTGACATGCTTCACACTCGAAATTGGGCACAGGAGATAAGTTGGGGATGGCTAACTTAAGCTTTTAGCTACTTAAGGATGGCCTAAGAAAAAGTGCCACTGAAGAGGTGAAATGATAGCGCTTAACGCGGATGAAGTATAGAAAGGATAATTAGAGTCAATGTCAAGATAATAGAGGCCGTTCTTCTCATGTCTCGAAGCAATCATCTTCTTAGCCTTGAGGTCCTGAAAGACACAAGAAGTAGGAGAAAAAGTTATGGAGTAATGCAAAGATTTAGTAAATTGATTAACCAATAGCAAGTTAAAAGGAAAATCAGGAATATAAAGACTAGAATGTAAGGCCAAAGAAGGAGAGGGATGAAGGACACCTTGCCTGTGAACCGGTCGAGAGGAGCCATCAACTAAGACTGTATGATGCTTAATAGGAATCAAATGAGAGAAAAGATATGGATTACCAGACATATAGGAAAACTAGCACTTGAATCAATGATCCAAGATGGAGAGATAAGAGCCGCACATCCAATATCATCTGAATTAGCTAAGGTATTTGTAGAGGAGGGCAGTAGAACCTCACATAAGGTCTGAACAAGCTCGCTAAGTTGAATATGAAGAGCATCATAAGAAATCTTGACCTTAGCCATAGTATATTAAGCAGAGAAGAGGAGGCCAAAGGAGAAGGAGACGAAGAAGATGAAGAAGGCAGGAAAAACAACCAAACCGAACAAATTGGGGCAAAATCAAATTAATCCAATTGAAATCCCAAATGAGCCAAATCCCAACAAAGACCAAATTAAAACAATCATAAACTAAATGAACACCCGATGATCCGAAATGACAAAATTTGTCAAAATCCAATAAAATGTAATCAAACCAGAAGCTAGACACTCAACAGAAATCATCTAGACAATTGACACAAGAAACTAGATGCAAAGATCTTTGCAACAAATCACATGATAGCAAAAACAACCAAACTGAACATCAAATCTAAGCGAAACACCAAATCGCAGATCGCCGAAGTCGAAATCTCTAAGTAAAATCCCCAAATCGAACTGAAATCAGACTCAAATCCCTAAATCAGACTGAAATCCCCAAATTGAATTGAAACCAAACTCAAATTGAACTGAAATCTCCAAATCGAACTAAAATATCCAAATCGAACTAAAATCGAACCAAAATCGAGCTGCTAAATCGGATTCCCAAATTGAACTAGAAATCCCTAAATTGAACATAAATCGAGCTGGAAAACTTATGCGACCACCGAAATCCTTAAATCGAATCAAAGTCAAGTCGAAATACCAAAGCGACCAACCAGATCTGAAGTGGATAACAGTCGGCGACCAAAAAAATGCACCAAAAACCTAGGCGCTGAATCTGTGCGAACTTGAATCCTCTCCAATAGTGTTCAAATCAACAAATTGATGCCCCAAAGGGCGAGTATGGAGGATTGCGGCACCCATGGAAGAGATCGAAACAAGAAAAAAACAGATCAGAGGCTCAAAATCGCGATCTGTAAAGAATAATCCATCGGCGCCGAAAATATGAAAAAAATTCAAAAAAAATATCAAACGTTTGAGAACAAGAAGGGAAAAATCATGGAAGCATAGATCGTGACTAGTCGATCATTTGGGAAGATTTTATTTTATTTTTACAATCACGAATTCAGAAAAAAAAAAAAAAAGAAAAAAAGAAAGAAGAAAGTTGGATCGGGATGCTCTGATACCAAGTTGAATAGTAAGGTAGAAATTTAGGGTTAAAGGAGGAGAAAAAAAAGAAGAGAGACAGACAGACAGACAGGCATAATATTATTAGAAGAATAATGAGACTTAAATTCACCTCTTTATCACATTAGTATTTATATAAGAGATATCAAACTAATTACAAAACGACCCTAACATACATAAGTAACTATTTAACACTCTTCAGCCATGGTTGCTCTCCAAACATCATATTTTGAAGGCTCATTATAAGATCTAGGTTCAGTAACCAAAGCAGAAGAATTCACATCATTAGTAAGAAGAGAGAAAGGAATTTTTGGTTTGAAGATACCTGCTGAGATCTGGTAACCATGGGATGTGAAGATCTAGGAACAAAAGCAGAAGAACTGACATCAGAAGAAGAACTAGAAACAGTAGAGGGAGGGGCAAGATTATGAGAATTAGATGAACTATGAGAATGAGAAGAACGAGGAAGTACACAAGAAGGTGCAAGAGACAAAGGAGAAGAAGACGAAGAAGACAGGAGCAGCAGCGGGTGCAGAAGCAGAGTCACAATAGACCACAGGAACAACAAGAGGCTTAATGGGGGCAAAACCAGGATCAGAAGTAGAATGAGAATAAGTGACCAAAGTTTGATAAGGAAATTATTGTTCAAGAAACTTTACATGTCTAGAAATGTAAAGTTTGTTGGAAATAGGATCAAAGCACCTATAACCTTTGATATTAGGATGATAACCACACAATTTGACTTAGGAGAGAACTTATTAGAAGCATAAGGCTTGAGCCAAGGAAAACAACCACAACCAAATGGATTGAGTGTAAAATAGTCAGGACAACTGTTATATATATAAAAGCTTGTACGGAATCTGAAAATTAAGAGAAGAATGGGAAGTCGATTTGCAAGATAGACTGCAGTAAGGCTCCAAGCCAAAAAGTGAGTGGAAGACAAGCTTGATGGAGAAGGGTAGGAGTGGTTTCCATCAAATGACTATGTTTTCTTTTTACTGAGCCATTTTGTGGAGTGTTAGTTCATGATGTTTGATGAATAATACCATGCTCAACAAAGAAACGGGAGGAATAGGAATTGACAAATTCACCATCATTATCTTATCAAAATTTTTGTAAGAGAGCAATTAAACTGTGTGAACATAAGCATGAAACTGAGAAACATGAGATTGCACATCAGATTTGTGATGAAGCAGAAAAACCCATACAAACTTTGTAAAATCGTCTAGAATTGGAAGGTAGTATCTATAGCCCCTGAGAGAGGGGAGTGGGATTGGACCCCAAACATCTATCTGAACTAATTCAAAAGGTGCTGTAGAGCCAGAAACAGAAAGCCAAAAAGGCGGTTTATAACTTTTAGCAATATTACATGAGAAGCAATCTACAAGGTATGGTTTTATTACAGGAAGATTATACTGCTTTATAATATTCTGAAACAAAGGCGAGCAAGGATGTCTAAGTCTCTGACTCTCTGGTGCCAAAGCATGGCTGGAGAAGCACTGAGAAATGCTTGATGAGAAGATGATGCCTGATTAGAACAAGGCTGAATTGGGTACAGTCCCTAGCTGCACAGTCTCTGATGAAGAATACCATTGGTTTGTTTGTTGTCCTGAATGAAAAAACCAATATCATCAAAGGTAATTTTATAAAGATTATCCTTTGCAAATTGATGGATAGAAAGCAAGTTATGTGTGATAGATGGCACAAGAAAAATATTTGAACGAGAAAATTTAGTTGGAGGAGTTTGTAGAATCCCCTTACCGGATTGAGTAACAAGTAGGGAACAACCATTACCAACTGGAACACTGTCGCATTGTGGATGATGTTGATGTTGAAAGTCAAGTTTGACAAGTCATTAATGACATGACTTGTTGCTCCACTGTCAAAATACCAGTTTTGATTGGGTGATACACTGGTCTAATCAATAAAAGATTGAGTTCGAGTTAAATGGGCTTGAGATCCATGCTGAATAAAGTGAGCTTGATGTTGAGATTCAGCTTGAAACTGAGAAACACTGTTGAATTTGTGGGGAAAAGGATCTCAGATGCTGAGCCAGTAGCAGAACCAGATCTCTGATGGTACTTGGTTTGATAAAATATAGGAGGTTGATAGGCCAGATTCAGCCTATGATCAGAAATCATTGGCAGTATGATATGGTTTTCCAGAAATGTGACAAAAAATCTTCTGCATTCCTCCAAACCTTTGCTCTCCCATTCCTCCTCTACCTTTGTCATGAGCGGAAAACTGACCAAAATAACTATTGTTAGGATGAGGGTTAAAATAAGTCTCAGAGGGAGAAACAGAATCGGGCACTTTGGTAGATTTCTGTGTTGTTTCAACACAGAAGACTCAGGTTGCAGCATCACAATCAATTCATCAAATTTGATTGGCTCGGCCCTGGTTCGAATTGCCACCTTTAACGAGTTAAACGCAGCAGGTAATCCATTAAGAATAGGGAATACTAAATCTTCATTCTCCGCAGATGATCCAGCTGCAGCTAATTTTTGTGCATGGTTGATCTATATAAGCTTCCATAGTTGAAGTTTCCGATCCTTAGGCTGAACAATTTTCTCTTTAGATCATGAATATGTGATTGAGATATTTAACTAAACCTTTGTTCTGATGCATTCCAGACCTTAGCAGCGTGATCTAGTCCCAGAACATGAGGTAAAGTTGATGCAGAGATAGCAGTGATGCGTGCAAGACCAAAGTTCAGCATCTATTTGTTTTCACAATTTGTAATCACATCTCCAAATGAATTTGTAATCTTCAACGGTGGACAAGGGATGGAACCATCTACATATTCAAGCAAACCATTTGCTCGCAATGCATTTTGCAATTGCATTTTCCACAAAATGTAATTTGTTGAGTCAAGTTCCCTGTGACAAATGAATGAAGATTCGATACCAGAAATACAAGAGCAGCAAGAAGTTTTGTCAATGATCTGATGTTGAACCAATTCCTGTTGCCGCAATTGATGAACACTAAAAAGTTTCAATCGATCTTTGAACACATTTAACTCAGGATCAAAGAGTGAGAGGCGTGAGTTGAAAGCTTTGATTTGATACCATATAAAAGATATTCAAATAGAACAGAAATAGAGATGTGAAAGCACAACAGACCAGAATTAAAAGGATCGAAGAAAGATTTGCAGAACTGTGGTTTTCTCATTGCTTGAGTTGAACTGAATGATACACATGCTATATATAAGCTTTTTGCAACCTCACTTCACAAAAAAATAACAAACTTTCTAACTACTTTGCTGACATCAGTAATAGTAACTTTCTAAACGACCGAAGTAGCAACTACTAACTTTCTTGTAAGTGCTTCTCCTTAATAGCCTTCTCCATAGAAGTGCCTGTGCTTCTTAGTTGGCAAGCATTGTTTGCTTTGGTGTAATGCTATGTACCATGACAATCTTGGAATACCTTGAATATTTCCTTTTCTATTGTTCTTTGGGGTTCAAAAGCTGCTCTGCCTTTCTTCAGCTTCAGAAACAAAGAGTCATTGTTGTTACAGGAGTTAATGTTTGTTTGATTTCACTGTTTGCTTGTACTTTTCAGTATCAAATTGTGCATTAGAATTAGAGTATGGACTCTACTGTTGGGATTAGGGAGCTTAAATTTGTGCATCATCTAGTTTAAAAAATTAGAGTATGAAATATGTGCTTGCTATAACTTGTTCTGGCCATTGTTTACTGTTTTTATGGTTTTTTTTTTCTTTCTACGGCGAGACGTTAATGTTATGTTTGGACCTAGGATTTTCTCGAGGAAAAGGAAAAGTAGAAAGAAGAACAAATGAAATTACTTGTATTTGTTCACATGGTTAACCAAACAAAAAAAGAAAAACTTTTTTTTGGTGTATTGCCTAAAATTTGTTCTCATGATTTCCATAGCCCAACCAAATCAAAGCAATCATCTCTCTTTCAGTTCTCTTTTCCTTCCTTTCTCATTTCCATTTTCTTCTCTTCTCTCGACAAATCCTGTATTTGGATCATGAATTTATGGATGGAAAGACAAACATTGAGGAAAAGATATGAAGACAGTGAGAATTACCAATTTAAACATAAACAAAAAGTTTGTTGTATTGACAATCACCAATTTTATTAAAACATAACAAGAATTGTATAATGCAAATGAGCAGATTTTGTGAATTATGGTGATTCTGAATCCAATAAGGTTTAATGCCTTTATGAGGAAAACAAACATAAAAGGCAGTTAAATGGTGATGAAAACTCAATGTGTCCACAAATGTGAGGCACCCTTCTGCATTTTGAATATGGGAAACACTTGGTAGAGAGACACTAACATTGTCTCTCTAATTATGTTTTTTTGTGAATTTTTAGAAAAATACAAACAAAAAAGGGAATTCACAATCCGAAATTGGAATTACGAAAAATTCCATCTTTATTTGCAAAACCCAGACCAAAACTCCATGTCCAGTTTAGGTAAATGCAGATTGTCATTATCTCAATGTTAGGTAAATTACCCTATCCAATTGCATCCCGGTAATTCAAAATCAGTACACACTTGAACCTTTCTCCTTCTCCTTCAGAACAGGTTGAACGAAGCAGGTTTACTAGTTTTTTCTTCCTTTTTTTCCCCTTAAATTTCTTATGGCATTTTTGCTTTCTTTATCTTAAAGCACTTGCATATTGTTACAATGTGTATGAGCCTTGATGACAGATTCTATAGCCAACTTTGTAGATTGGATGCATTTGATAGAATGAAATTCAAAACTAATTTCATATATTAGTTCTTGATCCAATTGCTAATCAAGAACATAGGCAAAACAAAGGCATATTTACCCAGGAAAAGAAATGAATTCTAAATAAAAAAAAGTCATGCATTTTCCCTTTCTAAAATTACACATATTCCTCTTGATTGACAGCCTATACATTCCCAAACTAGTCATGGTCAATAATCTCTCTCTCTCTCTCTCTCTCTCTCTCTATCTATCTCTCTTTCTCTCTCTCTCTCTCTCTCTCTCTATCTATCTATATATTTATATATGTATATGTATAATTACACAATCAAACATGAGCTAGTCAAACTATGTGATATGTATTATTCCCACACAACAACAAATTGAAGAAGATGGTGATCAAATTAAGCAAACTAAATAATAGTTAACTAGCATTGTGAGGATGAATAAAATTTTGCAAGAAAAAAAGAAAAGAAAACATAGAAGGAATAAAAATACAGAGTACAATTTGGACAATTAAATTAAAAGCTATAAAGTTAAGATAGTGTTTGGATAGATTTTGCAGTTTATTTAGCTTAAAATTTAAATTTGGATGCTTAATCTGTTATATTTGAAGAAACAGGGTGTTTGATTCTATTTTTTGAGTTTATTTGCGCGTACACCATGAGCAAAAATACTGATAACAACTTTTCTTCCACACCAACACCTTTTATCCTATAAAGCTCTTCATTGATACTTCACATTTAGATGGAGAGATTGTTCTAAGCTACAACAATTTTAGAAATTACTAAATTTATTCCAGTATGATAAAGTATATCTTAGGAAATTCTATTCTTTAATCTCTAACATGTCAATGAATTCACTCCATTAACTATCCTTCCCATGCTCTTCACTTGACCCCTATAAAATGTTTTGATTGGAATCGTTCCTTTGCGTTTCTTCATTATGTACATCCAGTGGTTTCCTATAAATTTCACACATAAATTTCCCAATTCCCATTATCCTTATGAATCACTTTGCAATTTAGATGAAAAATCCCAAAAAAAAGGAATTTTTTATTTTCTTTTGTACATTCTAGAAATATTTTGAGGCTCCTTGTACCTTGGTCTTATGCTTGGGTTCAAATTTCATGAATTGCATTACGGCATTCTATTTTCCCTCCCCTGAGGTAGACATATAATGATGTTTTTGAATCTACTTAAAGCAAAGTTGAATAGCCACTTCTTGAAGAGTAATAAAATTGTTTGGTCATTTTGCATTATTTTCGTGTTCTTTCTCTGTTTAATTTTGAAACAGTAAAGCAAGGAGAGGCACCAATTATTTGGACTATAAATTCTCAAATTTACATACTCATAGAAAATAAATTATGTTTCGATTTAAATGAGGTTTCTCCAGAATGTTGGGTCTCGTGGATTTTGGAAATTCCCATCCTCCTTTTCTTGAGAAGTCATGTAGATATTATAACCACTAAAAACTCATGGTGCAATGGCCTTGGTTTTGACTCTCAAGATCATTTGTTACTTGGCACATTATTAGGAGCTTTGGTTGTTTTTATTTTTTATGAGGATATAGTGTGGAGCATGAAATACATTGTAGCTTCTTGTTCTTCTTCTTCTTCATCTTCTTCTTCTTTTTTCCCCTCCATTTGTATGTGATTTTTGTGTATTGAGTTACTTAGATTTTCTACTCTTTCTCTGCCAATTATGAATAACATAAATGGCATGTAGTCCTTGAGTACCCCATGAATTCCTTCCAATTGTAACAAGGAAATTCTTAGATCTTAAACCTTTGGTATGACTTCTAAGAAATTCTTTGCTAAGTTAATTAATTCTGGTTGACACTTCATCTCGATTTTCTTTTCTTATTATTAAACTAGAAGGTTGAGACACGTGACACTCGTGGTGCGTGCACACGTGATTGAAACTCTAGGGATAAGAGCAAGAGGAACAATATGTGAACTGAGTAATTAATCAGTAGTCCTGGAGCACCATCTGGCATTGCTTACCTAGTGCTCCCAATGATTTAGCGAAATGTGACGCTTGTGGTGCATGCACACATGATTGAAACTCTAAGGATAAGAGCAAGAGCAACAACAATATGGGAACGCTGAGTATTTAATCAATAGTCCCAATGATGTAGAGAAAACACTCCAAATGGAATAATGCTGGCCCACCTTTGTTGGGAAAATAGGAGACAAAGGGTGACTCACTTAATGTACATAAGACATTTTGATTTGTTGGGAGTATTACGTAAGCAATGCTACATAGCGTGCAAGCACGACAACCTTTCTAGTTAACTTGTTGCCAATTGATGAATTAGAAGATTCATTGAAGGAAATGCTTCATAAGTTCTTTTATAGCTAAATAATTTCTTAAGCCAACCCCTAATTAGTTTTCTGGAGCTACTACGTTTGTTTAAGTCATCATAATGAATCGCGGTGTTGCAATGCTGTATATACTTCGAGGTAAGCACATCTTTGCTTGAGATATCCATTTTATGTTTAGGTTTCTTGTTGCTACTCTCTGAAATTGTCTTTCTTTATTCTTTGATTGCACTTTTGTTCAGTTATGAATTTTATTGTTCTCAAGGAGATTTTCTAATTAAAAGAGTCTTTTGTTCTTGTAGATATTGCTCATCGCCATAAAATTGTTGTTTGCTTATTATTTAGGCATTCAAGTAGTCGCTGCCTTTACTTATGCTTTGATATAATGAAAAATATGATACTAAATGAAAATTTGCCTCCTCTCTTTTGCAGTTATGAGCTTGATTTTTACTGTGATTCTATGGAGGCATTTTTCCCTACTTTTTAACTTCTTACTCTGCTTAAAAGCTATCTGATGCAAAGTGAATGGAGTTGATTATTTGAGAAATGCTTCTATTATATATTGCAACTATCAATGTTTCAGCTACCTTAAGGTAATATTTTTTTGGCTATAGAATTTTTTTGTCACCCTAGCTTATTTTCCTTGCCCTTGTATTCTTTAACTCGACTAAAAATGCTAGTATTATTCGTCACCAAATTTCTAGATGACTCCAAAGTTTCTGTGAGAATAAGATAAAATTTTCAGGGATGTGATGCAATCCTTCTTTATTTGTTTCTTATTGTTCGCTTTTCCCTATAGGAGGGAAAGAACATTAGTTACAATGATCATTTTTTTTGGAAACAAAGAGATTTCAGTTGCTCCCCCCCCCCCCCATGTCTCTCTTCCAAGAAGTTTGTAGAACATGATTTGTAGCAACAATGTCGCCCATGTCTCTCTTCCAAGAAGTTTGTAGAACATGATTTGTACGCCCATGTCTCTTTTCCAAGAAGTTTGTGGAACATGATTTGTAGCAATAATGTCGAAAATCTTCAATTTAGAGTGAACTTTAAAATAACCAATTGGCTAATCCTTTCTTAGAGAGCAAAATAAGGATATATTGAGTTGAAAGAATATTCTTTTGAAACTTTACTACAAAGTATGTGTTTTCATTGTGCATTTATTTTCCACTATCCCTTTTATTAACTTATATTTTGTTGGAGGATTTAAGAAGTATGGATTTTGTCAATAAAAAAACTAAATCTACTTTCCATTGAACTGTTTTGACAGGGGGGAGGAGATGCAGCAGCGTGTGGCAAATTTTTTTGAGAATCTGTACTCAGAGATGGGAAGGAGTCATCTGAAAAGTTAAATTAGAGCTATTACTCATCCCAAATCCCAATATACACATATTTAAGTTTGCATCATCCGTATAATATCCAATAGTTATCTTTAACATACAAGTCATTCTAAGTTCTTTTAATGCCCTTCTGCTCTTTATGTCGATTAATTGTTGGGAAATCAAATTGTAATCGCTTACATGTGACGTAACACTTATTCAGTTGTATTAGATTATTTGGGTATGTTTTGTTATTATGAGTGTAGTACATGTGAACCCTTCCCATGATTATAACCATTGAGCTTCATAATAGTCAAAACAGACTTGCAAAAGTTTGCATTAAAGATAGGTATTGATGTATTCTGCTCAATAGCTTCTTGAGTGAGAGTTCAATGGGAGTTCAACTGAAAATCTTTTTTCAAGTAGAAGTCTTCTTGCCTGACCCGTGAAACTTGGTGTTTGACTGCTGTTCGGGCAGGAGTCGATTTGGCAACTGATTCTATTTGCTATTTAAGGTCATTTTCTTCATTTATGACCGAATTCTTAATGCCACTCTTTTATCTTGGGCAGAACAGTATTATGGGGGTTATTGTAGTTTGTACTTGATTCCTTGAAAATCCTTTGATTGTGTCAATTGAAGTCTAATGATGCAGAGCTACCTGGATTTTTGTCATGAGGGCCTATGACCACCGAAATGCCCAATAGTGATAGTAGAGGTGCGACCCAACAGTGGTGAATGATCTAGAAGGTCCCAATGTGCAAGAAGAGCAGGTTGCTGGAGACCAAGGGCTACTATTAGTAGAGTCCGACTTGCTTGTTTTGCTCCATGAGAGGTTGAAGGCGATGTGTGATTACGCAACGATATTTTTCAGTCGACGTGCACCATTGGCAGCAAGGTGTGCCGTTTCGTTGTTGACTCTAGCAGTTGTGAGAATGTAGTGTCCGAAGAGGCGCTAGAAAGAGGGCTTGAACCTAAGCTGGATGCCGTGAGGGTGGCACAGTTGTACTTTAAAGAGGTCTACCGTTTACATAGGTTGCCTTCTTCTATCATGTACGACAAAGACATGCATTTTCTCGGCCAGTTTTGGCGCTATTTGTGGAAGTTAGCAAACATTGAGCTTGGTGTTAGTACTACATACCACCCGCAGACGGATGGACAAACCGAGGTGGTGAATCACTCCTTGGGTAATCTTCTTTGCAGTCTTGTCGGTGATGATGTGAAGACGTAGAATTAAAAGTTAAGACATGAGGAGTTTTCTTTCAACCACTTAGTCAACCAAAGTATGTGATTTTCGCCTTTCTAGATTGTTTACGATTTTTATGCCAAGATTCCCGTTTGACCCTGCCCCACTTCCAGATTTGAAGAAGATTCATGGCACAACCCAGGATTTTATAGAGTAGTTATAGTAGATTCACAAGTTTACTCACCAGAATTACAGGACTCCACAGTCAAATACAAGCAAGGGGCATACAGGAAGCAATGATTCGTGGAATTTAATGTGGGTGATTTTGTGTATGCCATTCTTACCAAAGATCGATATCCAGCTGGGGAGTATAACAAGCTAGTAGCAAGAAAGATTGGTCCTGTTAAGATCATTCAAAAAATTAATCCAAATGCCTATCACTTGCAGCTTTCGAGTCATATTCATACCTCAGACGTTTTTAAAGTGAAGCATTTGATTCCATATCATGGAGATAACACTTCTGACGAGGATGTAAATTTGAGGGCAAATTCTTTTGAAGATGGGGAGGATGATGCAGAGCTACTCGGCTTTTTGTTCATGAAGACCTATGATCACCGAAAGGCCCAACAGTGATAGTAGAAGCGTGACCCAACAGTGATAATAGAGGCGTGACCCAATAGTGGGGGATGTACCTCGAAAGGCCCATGTTCGATAAAAAATGGCCCAATGAACAATACTTATTGTTATGCCATGGTTGATGATGGGTTTCCGCCACATTCCATCGTTTAGGCTTTGGAAACGTTAAATTTGCAATTTTAGAAAAGATTTGATTTGCCAATTCCGAGGGCTTCCCAAATCTGTTTAAGCCTAGATTTTTACCAGCAATCTTATATTTTAGAGTTATTTGAGGATTAGTCTTAATTTTTAAACTAGCAAAATGAGAGGACTAAAATTGTGAGATCCTGACCTGTTTTCTTTTTTGGCGTTTTTCGACGAGCGCTAGGTGTTTTTGCTTTAGCATGCTTATATGCTTTCTAATGCATGATCGGGGTTAGATATTCATGCGGGGTTGATTCTCGGGGTCGTAAGGCGTTACAGTGCAAATTTTGAAAAATTTAAAAAAAAATATTTTGGAGGTCTATAAATATCTGGAGTTAGAAATTTTCAAAAGATATTTTTAAAATTTTTCCACTAAGTTTTCTCTAAATTCTCTCTGCCTTCTCTCTTACTTCTCGAGAGCCCGGGGCTAGATTTTCAACGATCCAACAGCGGATCCTTATTTTTGGCAACGTGGCCTATGCAACCATCCGGACGAAATTTGATTTCGGACGTCGAGTTTTCAACTCACCGAGGTAGAATCCTAGACTCTCATGTCGTATAAGGATGTTACATGTAATCGTGGGTGTTTTTAACTGTTAGATCGTACTAGATCTGATTTTGTTTCAAAGTTGAGATTTTGGCTTGAAAATCGTTTTTCATCGCTTTCGATGGTTAGAATCGGGTATCGGGTGTTTCTTTTGAGTTCTTAGTGTTAGGCCTGGGTGTGTGTATGTCCAAGGGTGCTAGATCGGAGTTCGGAGGCGTTGATTCGAGGCTTGGAGATGGAAAATCGTAGCTTAAAAATGGTTTCTAGGCTGGATTAGTCGACTAGACCTTGAAGGTGAGTTGACTGGATCATGTTCTTAGGTGGTCAGTCGACTGGTTTGGTTCTGTGTTGGGTCCAGTCGACTGAACCTAGTGGTCAATCGACTGGTTTGCCTCTGCTTTGGGTTTTTGGCCTTTCCCGAATGTTTTCAGTCGACTGGGGGTAGGCTCTAGTCGATTGGGGCCCTGTGTGGGTGTTTGGTGTTTGTTTGGTGGTTTGGTGGTTAGGTTTTGGGTTTCCAATTAGGTTCCTACGATATTCAGTTGATTAATTATGGGGTTGTTGATTGAAATATTGTTGGACTCTTTTTGGGGTTTGGTTTGTCTTGTGGTGGTTTCGGGGCTCGTGTCGTGGTCTCGGGTGTCGGTTTAAGTGACGTTCTTGGGGGTGCCTTGCTTGGTTAGGTATGGGTGTGGGCACACGGTTAGGGGCATGGTGTTGTTCATTGTTAGGTACGGGACGTGTTTGGACTCGTGGGTGATGGTTGGTGAAATCCGGGGTTTTATGGGTTTTGTGTTAGCTTTCGGGCTAGGCTTGGTTATAAGGGTTGTTAGTGGTTTATGTGAGTGGATGTCGGGTTATGTGACGGGTGGCATCATGATGTGTTATATTTGGCTATGTGCGTACTGGTTATGTGCATTTATAATTGTAGTTTATTTATGCATGGATTATGTAAGGAGAATTACATGGTTTTGAGGTCGTTACGTGTAACGTGGTTTATTCTTTAAAACTCAAGTTTTATAGGCAGGTATGTGTTGGATCTGAGGAATGAATGCATGTAGTTCATGCTGTACTTAAACATAGGTTGATACGTGGTTTCGTTTTATGCATTAAACCCTGGTTTAGGTTTGCATATGTGTATGGAAGGGTATAGACGAATATGTGGTTCTACGTGGTCATACGTGATTTTATGATGATGCATGGGTGCGTGCGTGCGTGTGTGTGCGCTCTGTTGGCTGGAACGAGGTCCTGACGAGGCACTTGTGTGGTTGTGTGTGTGCGCTCTATCGGCTGAAACGAGGTCCTAACGAGGCACTTGTGTGGTTGTGTGTGTGCGCTCTGTCGGCTGAAACGAGGTCCTGACGAGGTACATGTGTGTGTGTGTGCTATGTCGGCTGAAATGAGGTCCTGACGAGGCACTTGTGTGGGTGTGTGTGCGATAGCTGAAGGCTGAAATGAGATCCTGAAGAGGCACGTGTACATGTGTTGCTTGTATTGCATATCGGGACGGATAGACCAATTTTTCTTAAAGGAACTATATTAACGGCCTGCGGGAGTGAAAATATAAGAATCGTTTTCAAGGCTCCTGTGTGTGAGTCAAACATGGTTGTTATCCTCGCTTTCCCGTTGCATGTGAAAATTGTTTTACTGGCTTGAAAGAGAGTCAAAAATTGCACATCGTTTTCCTAGCATGTTTAGCTTATATTGCATGTGCTGTCTAGTTTCTGCTGAGCTTTGGCTCACGGTGTGGGATAAAATATTTTCAGGTACTGATCATGCAGATTGATTCGGAGTTGCTGAGGAGGCGAAAAATTTGTAGTCTTCCTTTTTGTTAAGTTTTGAACATGTATGCTACAATATATTTTTCGGCGTTGGAGTCGTGTAATGTAAGCCTTTGGGCGTTTATATACAATGCATATATGGTTTATTGTGAGTTCATGTTCGGGTTGGGTGTATCTTTGGTTGTTTATGGGTGTTTTACGTGACCTGGAGTTTGGGGCGTGAAAAAAATGCCTCTATTAATTTCGGGTGTATCTATATATGGTTTTAATATGGGTGACATTATTATCTATATATGGTTGTTATATGGGTGGCGTTATTTATGAGGAATTCTTAAATGAGTGGCAAATATCCCTTGATTATAGGATTTCAAAACACATCTCCACCATTTTAGTATCCGCTAGATTTTTGGATTTTGTGTATAACTGATCTACGTTCATTTAGGAATTTAAATTCGCATAATATCAAATTAGCATAACCTTAGCTGCTACTGCCTTGCCTTCCCCTCCCATTCCCTTCTCTAAACCCTAGCCGTTGTCTCTGGACCACCACCATCTTCGCACCACCACCACTGCACCTCCTCATTCTTCTCGCCGCCGCCGCTGACCTTGATCTCCTCCTCGCTGGTGTGCATAACCAAAGCTACGGCAGAGATGACAGAATCATCCACACCGCAAAATTATCCACACTGCGACGTCTTCATCTTATATCGCAGTCAACCTCGACGTCACTGTCGTTCTCCCTCGCTGTTGTGGTCATCATCCATCGTCGTTGCTGTCAGCATCTCTTGCCGTCGTCAACCCCGACATCGCCGATACATGTATCATTTGTGTTTGAGCTGTAGGATTATTGAAAATACAAAGCAGAGTCCAACTGATACATATATCAGTTGTGTTTGAGTTGCGGCATCACTGAAAATAGAAGGTAAAGTCATAAAGGTATCTTAACTGATACATGTATTAGCTACATATGAGGTGCATGATAATTGAAAATGCATTGTAGAGTATGACTGAAACATGTATCAATTAGCGAGGGATGATGACGGGAACAATAAGGGAGGACGATGGCGACGTCGGGGTTGACGATGACGGCGACAGAGGATGAAGATGGTGACGGGCCTAGGGTTGTGGTGGCTATGGCGCAAGAGTTTGTGGGAAAGTTTAGGCAAGATTTTTTTTAATTCTCATTTAGGAAGGGATTTGGTCAATAAAATCTTCTGAAGATATAATTTAAGAGTATTTTAGAGAATCAAAAATAGAATGAGACTAATCCCAATATAAAAGGTTGGATGGTACTAAAACTAATTTTACTATCAAAAAGAGGATTTAACCCAAAATTTTTCTATATTTTATTCTAGTTTCTAAATTTGATCCTAATTCAAATCTTTCCGTTTTTAGTAATTTTTTTATTTTCTTTATTATTGCCTTGATGAGTAAGGGTTGCCTTTTCTTGCTTATTTCCTAGTACGAGACTATAAATATGTGATGTACGCTTTAGGGTAAAGCAGCTTTTGATTAATAAGAATTTTCTAAGAGTTTTTCTCTTATTTGTGTTTGACATTAGAGAGAGTATCTCTAATTCGAGCAAATTTGTAGATTTCGGCGCTAGTGTCTTTTTAGCCGATACGCTTTCCTATAATATTTAATCAGCGGATTCTGTTAGAATTTAAAGAATCCGTGAATGTGGATTCGATAAGAGCTCTCAAAACCATGAGTGGGGGGATTCACCAATTGGTTGTAAGAACTCTTGTATTCACTTTAATGGCAATAGCGGTTGATTCTCTCCTATGGTTCTTCTCCTCATTTGGGGTTTTTCATGTATATTCGATGTCAATTGTTTGGTGTGTTGATTGTTGATCAATTGTCTTCTATTGGGTATGAATAGTATTGATTTGAGATTGATTAGTTTAGTTTCTAATTGCGTTTATTTATTAATCAGTTGACTGAGCCATTTAGGATTGTTGAATTTAGTTCTTGATTAGTTTACTGCAAATCAACCCTTTGAGTAAGGTTTTTTCAGACTATGGACAAGGTCCAACCTGTAATTCTCAATGAACTTTGTTCGGGGGATAAGCAAGAAGTGGTTATACACTCACCATGATCTATCATTGATTGGCCTGTATTTGTCAGTTGTCACTCATTGGTTCACTAATGAAATCCATTAGGCACAAGATGCAGGATGACAATTATAATAAACCAGAGTCAGATAACCCACAACTCAGATTAGATGACCCGGATAAGGATAAGATCTTGCTCTGGATTGGGAATACTCAGTCACGGTGGGGATTGCCACAAATACCAATTGTCATATATTAATTTGACCTGAGAGTCCATTCCCAAAACAAATCCACTTTAGGAATTATCCAACCAAATGAATTTTTTCCCTTGTTTGTGAAAATTATCAACTTTGCAAGGAAAAATCCAAATTTCATTTTCCTCTATAATTTAAAAAGTCCAATTTCGGTTAAAAAAACACTGCAACCAAGCATAATACTCATGACATTCATCATATTCATCCAACCATATACGTAAGATAAAGCATAAAATGAAAATCTAGTGTGCAGAATGTAAGACAAATAAACGTTTCTTGCCACGGTAATATGAGAATGACATCCATGGGTGTGTTTGTGATGTGGAACTACGAATATGATAAAAGAGAGATCAAACTAAACAACCAATTTTGAACATATTAAAATTAGAATGACTATGCTAGAATGACCCTAATCAGAGTGCTTTAGTTAATCAGATTCTCCGCCCCCCTCCCCCCCCCCCCCAAATATAAACTGTCATCTACTTAATTTTTTTGGGTTTTATTAATCCTTTTTTTCCCCTAACATTCTGTTAGGTGTCCAGATATGGAAAGGATGAGCATGCATGGATGTGTTTGACAAAGGATAGTGTCTTCAATGCACGTTACTTGCCTACAAGGCAAGTTTGTGCTTCCTAGATCATTAGATGCCCATCAAAATTTTTTGGACATGGAGACGGGATAAATTAGTTTACAGGTAACATTAAAATCTCTACTATCTTTCTTCCAATGTCTTTTAGCAATTAGTCTGCAATCAGAATATGTGGGAAGTTTCTTTTCTGTCCTACCCTAAATGAATCTATCATGTCACCTTTTTGCTTTAAGTATGGAAAGTTATTAATTCTCTTGATACCACTCTGTCACGACTCATTTTTAAACATGGCGTCCGTGGTCGGTAGTGGTTTAAAACTTACCCAAGGCCTCTTTTCTTTTCTTTTTTTTTTTCCAAACTTTTTGAAAAATACGAGTTCTTCATTTTGTAGGAAATTCAAATTTTCCTTTAGTGAATAGAACAAAATAAAGAAATTCTAATTTTGCCATTCAAACTTTCCAAAAATCTTATTTAAAAAAAAAACTCCGAAGCGTACTAATGTGTTCATACAAGATTATAGTTTTTACATCATAAAGAAAAACACAAACATTTACAAGACAAAAAAAACAAAAAGAACTTCAGCTATCTTTTCCAAGCTTTAGTCGTACATCACCTGAATTCACAATTTCAACATTTCATTTGCAATACTAGTGTGAGGACAAAGATATCAAAAATTTTAGTTTTTCATAAATTATCCAAGTTCAATTCCATTTAATTTGAAAATTCTCTGCTTTTTACATAATATCATTTCGATGGTCATTTAGGGACTTCCATTCTTATTCATTCAATTCCTCGTATTTTTAATTTGAAAATTTTCTGTTTTTTACATAATATCATTTCGATGGTCATTTAGTGACTTCCATGCTTATTCATTCAATTCTTGGTATTTTTCCTGTCCCTCAAGTCAGGATTTTTCGGTATTTTTCCTGTCCCTCGAGCCGAGACCTTTTGATATCTTTCTTTGTCCCCCAAACTGGGACCATTCACATTTTTTTCGTATAAACCCCATCTAAGTTCATTCAAAATTAATAGCCTTTCTTTCGTATAAATCAAACTTTAAATACATCAAAAATTAATAGCTGTCTAAAAAAGGAGACATGCTTTCAACAGATATTTATGGCATAATTTCATCATTTCATAAAATCATAAGCATTACATTTGATCAAAAGTAGAGTATATAAGAAAAATAAAAAAATCTCGATATCAATGAACTCACCTTGATTCAGTGGAACTTAATCAATTATATTTCTCGCAAAGTTTTCTCATCTAGATAGCACACAAAAAAGGGATAATTACACTTACCTCCCATGAGATTTAAGCTTATTACAAGGACCTCTCATGTGGTCTTTGAAATTACATTAACCTCCCATGAGGATTAATTTTTAACATCAATTGCACCCAACTGTTAAAATTTTTGTTAAAATTTAACGGAAACCACCCCTCCCATCCCAA
>JAULJZ010179474.1:0-22725 GCA_032270985.1 Heliamphora pulchella
TAGTCTTGTAGTTTTTACCCGATTTGGAGTTTTTCACGTAAAATCACCGTCTCATGTGTGATTGTGATTATTTATATTCTCTGCTTGTGTGTTTGGTGATTTAGGTTTATTTGCAGTATTTAGCTTATTTAAAAAAATTGATTAGTACAAATTAGTCTATAAATAGAATTTTTCACTATTCAATACTAATATTTTGATTAATTAATATTTATGTTGTATGATTATAATACATCTCACTCTCATAAAAAAATATATACATTTTAAACTTATGATATAATCATAAATTAATCTTCTGCCAACAAGATCGTACTGATTTATTTAACTCAAATTCAATACCTCATTCAATGTTCTATTGAATAATTAAATTATATCATCTAGCTTAAGTCAAAATTTTAACACTTCAATTAAGATTCCAAAAACTCATGAACCAACCCAATTTGATCTTAACGGCTTAGGTTGGTTCGATTTTATCAGGTAATGAATTGGTCCTAGTCTTAAAAATATTAAATCAATGTTAGTCGGTTTGGTTCTCGGGTCAAAAAATTTTTAAACCGAACCAACCCGAAACTCGAAAGTAGATATATAAATCTCATAAAACTATTATTTGTATTACTTGTAGACTTAGTTATAGTTAAAAATGTGTAAATTAAAAATAAAAAGAGTAAAATTTGAGTCGTTGAATTTAACATCTAATACAGAAAAAATATAAACTGTTCATGGAATAAAACATATAGTATTACTCATAGAATAAAACATATAGTATTACTCTAGAATATTTTATTAAAAATGTTTGATTTAATTGAACCGCGGATCCAACTCGAACCAATCCAAATTTATTCGGGTAGGGTAGGATTGGGTTGGGTTAAATCTAAAGGATGGATAATTCAATTTTTGGTTTAATATTTTAAAATCGACCTTGATCGGATTGATTCTGAATTAAGTTTCAAATCAACTTAGATCGATCTATGCTCACTCCTACAAGGCTTTACTTTTATCATAACCAAACAAAAGTTTTCTATTCTCGAAAGTAAAAATTGATACTCTTAACTAATTAACGATTATTCATATCAACTTGCAACAAAAAAATAAAAAGAAAGCTTTAAAAATAAATTGTGAGAAAATATCTTTTGATTCATAATACTTTTACTCTCAATATATACTAATCTATGATCAATTTGAAACTCCCAAATTCAATGTCTCTTTCACGCTGAAACGTATGGAATATCTATAGTAATATAAAAGAAGAGCACCTATTTAGCGTGACGAAATTGTGTGATTTTTTTGGATACCAAAAATGTTAGTTTGTTTTTTTAATAGAGAAATTTAAAAATTAGTCATTTTTTTAGATCTCGTAAAAGTTATAGATCTACCATATTTATTTTTTAAGTTTTAATTCCATCATAAATCAGGTTAAAATTTTATGACTAATTTACCCATATTTAAAAGATTTAATTTTTCTATTTATCATATTTAAAGTTAGAATATAAGAAATTTAAACCATAGCAATCTAAACCCTAGTCATCGCTTCTATCTTCTTCATTTCTTTTCTTAGAAGCACCGTCTTTCTCTCCCTACAAAACTAAAGCTCCGCCAGCCCCTCACCCCCGTAGTCGCCCTGTTGCCCTTCTCGCCCTTCATTGTCGATACGAGCCAGCTCCGTCATGGCCAGATCTCACTACGACCGCCATGGCTAAATCTCACCACCGCCTCCACCCAAATCTCTGTCACCTTCATGTCCATTCTTCTCCACCATTACCGTATGCCCCTCCGTCGCCACTTAAACATCCACCAGCTCATTCCTGTCCTCCTCGCGTGCAAATAGTTTATAGAGAGAGTAAGGCGTCGTCCTCCCTAGCCATCGTCCTCCATCGCAGACTTTCAACTGATACTTGTATCAGTTGTATTTGTTATCTAAGATCATGTGAAAATATAAGACAAACTATTAACTGATACATTTATTAGTTGTATTTGCGTTGCAGTGATCAAGAAAAAATTGCAATCCAAAGTACCAAGTGATACATGTATCAGTTGTATTTGTATTGCTATAATAGCCAAAAATAGAAAACAAAGTGTTAAATAATATATGTATCAGTTATGTTTGTGCTGCATTAACACTGAAAATCATACAAGTATTAGTTATCTTAACTAATACTTTACAACACACTTGGTGCAGAGTAGTAATAGTGATGACGAATGTGAGGTTTTGACGGTCATTAATGGTGATGGCAATGGGTGACGGTAGCAACGGCAATGGATGGTGACAACAAGAGAGGACAACGACGGCGTCGATGTTTGACAACAGCGACAACGGCGACGCCCCGACATCAGTGATGGCGACGTCGGCGAAGAGGTTGAAGACAACAACAGAGCTAGAGTTGTGGTGATTGCAGCGCAAGATTTTGAAAAAAAAAATTTGGGCGAGATTTTTGATTCTTGTGTAGGAAGATATTTGGTCAATGTAATCTTCTGAATATGTAATTTAAGGATATTTTCGGTAAATATTAATGTTGTGAGACTAATTTTATTTTTAAAAAAGTTACATAGAACCAATTCTTAAATATCCTTAAATATCAATTGATATTTGGATCTTTGCCAAAATTTCTTCTTTTAATACCAAAACAATTCCATTTGGTTTTATCCATTAAATTTTTTCTTCATTTCTTAATTTAAAAATTATAACTACTCACAATTTTAAAATTAAGTTATTTTATTATTTATTTTTTAATTACTTTAATTTTTAAATAAACACTTGCACAATTATGCATGTGTTCACCACTAATTAATATTAAATGGAGACTTAATCCGTATTTTAAATGGAAGTTGGCCCCAAAGATTTTTTTTTACATCTTCAATAGCATATAAGGAGTGTTTGGCAAAGCCATCTGCTATAATTTTTAATTTTTTACTATTAATTTTAATTAAAAGTTACAATTCATTTCAAATACCTACAACTTTTGTTACAAATTACAATTACTTTTTTTTATATTTCAGTTACAAATTATAATTTTTACTAAATATTACAATTTCTGCTACAAGTTACAATCTAAAATATATAAAAGGTGTTTGAAAAAGCTACTATTAGTAATTTTTCGTTTTCTGTAATTAGTTTAGTTATAAGTTATATAATTTTTTAAATACTTATAATTTTTACTACAACATAAATTATTCTTTTTTAATTTTAATTAAAATTTATAATTTTTATCAAATACTTATAAATTTTACTATAAATTATAATTTATAAATTATTAATTTTAATAATACTAAATATTACTATAAATTATTTGTTTTAGTAATAACAAAAATTACTAATGCATCCGGACAAAAAGAAAAAAAAAAATGAAAGAGATACTTGAGGATAGAAATACTTGGACAGAGGATTCATTAGATACGGAAAAGAAGACATAAATATCTGGAGAGAGAGAGAGAGAGAGGATTCATTAACTACGAGATATTATTATGAATCCCAAACTAGACCAAAAAGTAACCCTTTTCTTTGGGAAACGAAACGTTGATGTTAGAAACCAACTGCTTTTCCCCGCCCATTAAAACCACGAAACGCAATCGCCTATCACACACAAATGCCATGGCAAAGTAACCAACCCCCCTCTCCCCCGTCACTTTCTCCCTCTTAAAGAAATCAGTTTTCTTTCTGGGTACCGAGCATTTATTTGTGAGCATTCGCTGCAGCTTTTTAAGAAAGAGCAATTAAGAGTATGTAACAGAAAAATCGTCCCACTTACAGTTTCAGAACTTGCAAGCAGTTTCGTGAGGAGTGTGCCGAATGCCACGTTGACTTCAAGTTTCCTTGTTGGGTTTGGTTTAGGCTCGCCTCAGCTATAAATCTCAAACTATATATATATATATATATATTCGTTTCTTTTTGAAAGGAGAAGATTGCTTTTGATCAGATAAAAAATGAGGCCAAAGATTTATCTCTTTGGTGACTCCATTACTGAGGAGTCTTTCTGCGATGGTGGCTGGGGTGCCTCTCTTGCCCATCAGTTCTCTCGCACGGTAATTTGCAGGCATCTCGATTAATTTCGATATCTGAAATTTACAGTTGATAGATATTTTGGGATTCTGAAAAAAATTCGAATCGATGATCATTGAGAGTAAATTCAAGACTGAAGAAGGACTTTAGGTGTATGTTAATATGTGTGTGTGAGAATTTGGAAATTATCTTATATGGGTTTTTCTTTGGTTTTTTGTTTTTGGATTGTGATGTTTGATGATCAGGCGGATGTGGTGCTGAGAGGGTATAGTGGGTACAATACGAACTGGGCCTTAAGAGTGCTGGACAGTGTGTTTCCGCCGGAGCTGGACGAGGGGAAGGGCCGTGCCCCGGCGGCGGTGACGGTGTTCTTTGGCGCAAACGACGCTTGCCTTCCTGATAGGTGCTCTGCCTTCCAACACGTGCCCCTTGATGAGTACAAGCACAACCTCCACTCCCTTGTCTCCTTCCTCAAGGTACTCGGTCCCTTCTCTCTCTATAGATATTTTTTTTTCTATCAATTAATATACAGAAATGCTATTGTGCATAAACTTTTTTGGTGCAATATATGCATCAATCTAAGAGCTAATGCTATTGGATGATGCATTGCACTAAAATTGCATTACAGACGATCTGGGATCTAGAAAGGAACACCCTTGAAGCTAACTCAATTTTTAAGTTTTTAAAATTATCCTTTAACCGCAAATAACTACCAAGTTTTATCTCCACACTCATTGCGTGTCCCATTGCTAGTTTATATATTATGCATGTACAATTCTCAATTTTTTTCCAAATATATTTATTAACTAACTGTCTTGACACACCCGATGGTGTAAAATTTTAAAAATATTTATTTATACTATTTTATAAAAGGAAAACACTCATTTGATATTTTCAAAAAGTGAAGTTGCATGAATTTTTTACTTTGCTTAAACTACCCTCAACAATCTATTTTATTGTTCTTATATCCAGCCTTCAACTGCCCACTTTCTCTAATTACAACTGTTAACCATAACTGTTCACCCTCTCTCTCTGTGCAATAACTGACTGATCTCTCCCTATTGCTTCTTTCTTATTTGTTTATTAGATTAGATTGTATAGTATCTTGAAATGTATTAACTTTTTATATTTTTAAATAATTCAAGTTGCACATGTATAGCGTGTGTCCCAAGCGCTAGTAAAAATAATGTGTTATTGCATTAAAATTCGTCTTATTTGTCCCGCTTTTATCTACAAGTACGTGAGAGAGTGTGCGTGATAGCTTTCGGTTTCGGTTTCTTTCGATTTCGTTTACACCTATTTATTTTATATTATAGTATATAAGTATATATTATAGTATAGATGATGTGTTTATTTTATATTATTGTATAAATTATAGTGTAGATGTGTTGATATCATTCTAGTGGCGTTTCATTTCCTCCCCATCTCCCTCATCAACTGCATGTGTCAGGGCATCAAGAACCCATACAGACATTTCCATAAACAAGTGTTAGAAAGCTTGCGTTTCAATTAGAGACAGAAGGACAGCCAGGCACGTGAACTGGTGTTGGGCATTCACAACAGTATTTGAGATATTTGTTTTTCTTCGGAAAATGATTCTTATACTCTTTTTTTCTATTTCAAATTCACTTTATTTTTTATCTTTTAACTTGGAATTTACAAAATTATAATGCAATACACTTTTTATGAAAAGACTAGAATGATTTTATAAATTCACATGTTAAAAGAGAAATAAAGGAGTCTTTTTGTACTTAATAAGAGTGCCAAAATTATTTTTCTTTCCTTATATTTACATATATAATATTTCGGTACTACTAAAGGAAGTTTAATGGACATTGGTTAATAATCGCATGAGAACAAAAAAAGGTTTTAATATTAATACATTTTTAGAGTTAGGCTCTATTACTTTTACAAAAATCAATACACTTTACACATATTAATATATTATTTGCCTATTATTATTTGAAGTCTATTGAACTTCTTTTAGCATTTTACATGATATTTATATATAGTATTTACATATGTGAATGCTAGTAGTTGGTTGAGTTAGAGCTATAACAAAGTATGCAAGTTACTCACTAGATAAGTTGGAAAATGAAACTAAATTTTCTATTGAAATATGTAATATTTTCTTTCTTTTTGCTTTTAAATTGTAGTGCTTGAAATACTGACACTATCTAATACTTTCTTTCTTTTTGCTTTTAAATTGTAGTGCTTGAAATACTGATACTTTTTTTTGTGAGTAGAGTTAATTTTTTTGTTGAGGGTATTATAGTAATTTCATTTAAAAAAATAAAAAAAGATTAAAGTGTTTGAGATTTGACCAGGCTTTTCTTCTAGGAAAGAGAAATGAAATAAAGTAAGTTGATTTTTTTAGAATGCCAAACAGTATGGCTTAAAAGTTTGATTTTTTTAAAATAAAAAAAAAAACAAAAACAAAAATCAACTTCTAAGCTACCCCAAACATCGGCTATCTCTATATGTCCATGCCACACATGTCATTATATTCATGCCTGTATATCTCAAATGTGTGTAAGGGCATGCACATGTGCTGTGGATGTAATGAATTGGTCAACAAAATTAGGAGGGAGTGAATCAGTGAAAAGAATGGGCTGCACTTTAGTAGTTGCTATATTGGAGGAGTGGTCCCCCGCAGGTTCCTTTAAGAGGGGTGCTGGTGCCTATCAAAGTGGGCATGCCTGTGCAGGAGAATTTATTTTTGGGTGCCCCATGGGCATTGCCAGGTTGTGATTTAACTTGAATTTGATTGGTTCATGCCATTGTTCTATCACATTTTTTCGTGTGTTTTTGTTTTTTGCCCAACAACATGAGGATATGTCAATCAGTTAGTTAGTGTTGGAGCATTGTTCAAGAAGCAAACCATAATTATTCATGGACTAGGCCCAGTGACGTGGGAGTGGAGCCTGATGCAAAGGTCACTTAAACGGGTCATGGGCTGCTCAAGCCAGGCATAATTAGTTTGGTCCGCTTTTGTTCGCTAGAAGTAGCTTAAAGCTATAATGATGTAGAAGGCTGCTCGAGCGTGCTTGAAAACTTGTGGAAGAAAAGCAGTTTCCATCTTAATTTTTTTTTTGAAAGTCTGATTCATAATCTTCGTAATCCTATGTTAGCTCAGGGGCAAGTACGATAATACTCATGTTGGCATGCCGTTAGGGTGTTGTTAGAGCAGCTGTATAGCATTGAGAAAGTTGGTGAGGTTAAGAATGTGTGGGACTCTTGTAACCTTTGGATACTGGTTCTTGGGGTGAAGTACGTAAATTATGTGTCATCACGTGTCTTATTTGTGTGTGTGCATGATTTATTTCCTCGTTTCAAATTTGTTATGTGCATGTTATTGCAAATAATGAATACCATCTTTTGCCTAATTCAACTCAATTACAAGGAATTGTTGTTACTTGTGTACATGGGCTGAGCCACGTAGGGGCAAGTGGAGGCAATTGTCCTCATTGGCTTTTAGAAAATTACCCTTACCTATAATTTTAAGAGAAGTTTGTAGAACTCTCACATTGTGAATTTGACACAATATTTATTGGCTA
Source organism: Heliamphora pulchella (assembly GCA_032270985.1). NCBI lineage: Eukaryota > Viridiplantae > Streptophyta > Magnoliopsida > Ericales > Sarraceniaceae > Heliamphora > Heliamphora pulchella. The sequence goes on from JAULJZ010179474.1 coordinate 7,549, forward strand.
ATTTTTCTCTTCCCTCTTTGACACAATACTTATTCCCTAATTTTTCTCTCCCCACTTTTTTCATCCCCTCTTTTTATATTGGTGCCCAGTGCCCTTGTCTTTGCTTCGTAGAACAATTCAACTCCTATTGTAGCATATTCCTATTCTTTTGCTTATTTATTCATGGAATTGACTGCTTACACTGTTTCCTAAAACATAAAAAATGTGGACTTCCCCTGAATCACTTAATGGCTCCTAAGGTGCTTATATTACATGAATGTTCACATAAAGTCACCACTTTACTATGTTATTGTATATGAATATTTTAGGAGTATCTTTGAAATGAATTGATTGTTGCAGTATTTAAGTGAACCATCTTTAGTCTATAATGCTTGCAACTCCATGTTTTTACATCTCATTACGTTGCTCTTTGCTTATGCATTTATCTTAATTGGGTTTCAGAAGCGATGGCCTACAACTGTTGTTCTCCTCATAACTCCTCCGCCAATTGATGAAGATGCGCGCCTTTTGTAAAGTTCTTCTGCAAACACTACTTCATTTGTTTATTTAATTTTTATATATGATTTTAAGCTACAAAGCACACACACTTTTATGAATGAGGTGTGTTGTGTCGGACACCGACACTCCTATGTGATGATTTTTTTCATAATAATAATTTTTTACATTCTTCGAAAGGCAACTTACGCACATTATGTTTTGAAACATTTATAAGATAAAATATAGGACATTTTAATTTAATTAGTGATATGTTTTGTATTTTTCAACCTATTTAATATTCATATGTTTGACATATAATACATGTGCAATCATAGATATTTTTAACATGTTCCCAGACGTGTGGATTTTTAAAAAATTGGTGTGATGCCGTGTCTGAGCCTTGTTCATGTGGTGTCATGTGTTCGTGTCCATGCTCTTAAGTTTTAAGGCTTTTTTTTGTCTTTTAAATACATGATCTTTGTTTTGGTTGTTAAGATTTTGTATGAAATTATAAGGTGAAGGGGGAGAACTAACACATGTTGCCTCCTAAAACAACACAGACATCCTTTTATTGAAAACGTGTTGGGGTTGCCAGAGAGGACAAATGAGGCTGCCGGTGCTTATGCCAAAGCATGTGTTACTGTTGCTGGAGAATGTGGGATTCCAGTGGTGGATCTCTGGACCAAAATGCAGCAGTTTCCTGACTGGCAAAAAGCTTATTTAAGGTATTCCCTTCATTTTCTTCCAATTACACATTTGTTTATGCTGCTGGAAATTGTTTCTAATTTGCACATCGAATCTTCCGATTAGCAGCAATTAATTATCTGATATGGTAGATTCCTTTTGGTCATTAGAAGTTATAATACGTAGTGCTAGCTCTTGACGTATCATGGTACATACACCCCAAATCAAATACACATTTATAAAGATTCTTCTTGTCCTCTCTCTCTCTCTCTTTACACACACACACACACACACACACACACGTAGGAAGGCAGCCTGCAAGGCATGCTACAGGTGCCCGATACTTTGAAGCAATTTATTCAATACTCTTGTAGCAATGCTCCACTCAAATCATTAGTTGGCATGTGGCAGTTGTGTATCTCTATAGTACAAGAATGTATTTTTGGATATACCCTTTTACGTAAAGATAGTTAAGCACCTAGTAAGAAAAGTAAATTTTAAAAAGTGCATTAAAACCTTTTTATAATATAATGAGTAAATACTAATCATGTTCGTAAATAGTTAACTAGCATTTTTTCTCTCTTGGGTCAGAGGAAGTCTATCACAATCCATTTAGCTTAGGGCTTGACATACAAGTACAATATCAAGTGATTTTGTTTTCTATACATCTATGTCTATCATCCCGAAAAAAAAAAGATGCTAGTATGATTGGCTATTTCCAGTTCTCGACAAAACCGCCAGAGTTTATACCCCTATTTTTGTTCTATGTATGGTCGTGGGGTTTGTCTAGTATCTCCGCTCTCCTCATCATTGGACTTAGCACCGGTGGACTTGCTAGACTTCATTTGGCAACCCCAACAAGGTATATTGCCTCACTTGTGTACAATCATTGCATATTTAGTTTGTTTCCTGCATAAAAAAGTTTTTTATGTTGCATGCATGGTGTCTAGGGTTGCTTGGAGCTTAAGCCTCACTGGTGCTCTCATAGCGCTTGAGCGCCCCTCAATGCTCGTTAAGCACTTGAGTGCCTCTCTTCCAGAAAGCGGCGCTTGCTCAATGCTCGCTTGGCGCTTGAGTGCCTCTGGTGCCCTCTATTTTTTCCAGTGAGTAGCGCTCGCATTGCGCTCAAGCGCTTCATGAGAGCGCTTGAAGGCACTTAAGCCCTTTTGGACGATGAGTCAATGCCCTCTGCGAGTGCTCGCAGAGCGCTCGTTAGGCGCTTGAGCGCCCAGATTCATTTTATCAACCAATCCTATTTGAGCCCTGCTTGGTATATAAGTTTAACAGTTTCGTCCATTAGGTTTAAGAAGTGTCTTCTGAACATTTAAGGAGGCTATCTTCTCTCTCTAAGTGCATAGCATTTACTCCTTCATTTTTACTCTATTTTGTAGTAACCTAAGTGTATTTAAGTGCATTCAAGAATGTTGAAACACCTTAGATTGTGTATTCTCCATAAAATCATATTTTTCATATACACTCATTTTCACATCATTCACACACTTGGTTGGGCTAATTCGGAGCTGTCATTAAACGGAGATCAGGTCGTTGAGCTCATGGTTGCTATGGAATCGATAAGTAGCTCGGAGAGCTAAGTCAAGAAGCGGAGTTAGGTCAATATTGGGGTAATGGTTGTAATCCCTTTGTCGTTGTGTTTCTTGTACCCTTATTGGTTCATTGTGTTTTGGTGCGGTGATTTTTATTCCGGAGGTATACCCTAAGGTTTCCACGTTAAATCTCTTGTATTTTTGGTTTTTATCTTTGTCTTTAAAAGAACCAAAACTTTTATTAAAAAGGAAAATTCATTTTTATTGGCCTATTCACCCCCCCTCTAGGCTCAATCCTTCGGCTTTTAGCTTTTTCAGAAAAGATTGCACTATTTTCTGTATCTTTTTTGCTCGATACTATTTTTATCATTTTATTGTTGCTCAATTGCTCAATATACACACATAAATATAGAAGCTTTTGACGGCAATAAGAGTACTTTGAGTTAGTAGAACCACAAAATAAACTTACTTGAACAACATGAGAGTAAAATAGGTTTACTGAACACAAAATAAACTTGAACAACATGAGAGTAAAATAGGTTTACTTACTATAAGAGTAAAATAGGTTTACTTACTATAGTAAGTGCGTTTGATTGGGGCCTTTTCAAGAGCATTTTTTGAAATCTTTTTTAGTTTCGTTTTATGTTTTTGTTTGTTTTTTTTAACTTTTTTGGTTCCTAGTGATGAGAGGATTCTAAGAAGTATACTCATTCACATTAAGAATTTAAAAAAAAAAATCTCTTAAAAAAATACTAAAAGGCCATTGAATAGATTTTTTTTTCATCTTATTTTTTGGCCATTTTTTTTCTTGAATCTTTATGCCAAGATGGGCCCATCAAGGAAGCGAGGGTGCTAGGAGATGTCCAAACGGGTTCTTTGACTCTAATTCCAAAGAGTAGAACGGAAGACCATTTTGGTGCATGTTGCTAACGTTAATTATATAGGGTAACAAATAACAATACATTTAACACTAAATTTGTGTAAGGTACATGCATTAACTTTTGATATTCATTGTACACAGCATGAATATTACTTAGAATCATAAAGTTTTCTTAAGTTATTTATTTTTATTTGTAACGGGTGAGAGTTGTAAAGCCCATAAAGCCCATATTTTTTTAAAAGAAATATTAATTATAAAAAAGAAACCAAAGTGAGAAATTAAACTGGTGTAAGTGTGTGCATGTGGGAGTGTGTGTGTGTGTATGCATGTGGAGGGTGTTTAGGTGAAGTTGCCTAAAAATAAAGACTCATATGGACAAGATAGAAGAAATGTAAAGGACGGAAGATGACAAAGAAGTAGGGAAAAACATGACAGAAAAGGAAGTGTGATATAAGGCAAATAAATATTAAAAAAAAAAAAACTTTTTACGAAGGACAAAATTGTACTCGTGATTCTCTCCTCTTTAACTATATAGAGAGAATATATATATATATATATGCGCGCACACACACACGCACACATATATACACACACAAGGTTGTGGGAGTGGGGTTTTGGTTGGAATATATTGATAATTCTTGTTTATTTTTCCAAATTGTGTTTTGAACAGACCAATGGCGTTGAACATGATTGTTTTCAAATGTTCATTTCGATTCCAGTTGTTCCTAAATTTTATGATTACCTGAAGATTTTCCTAAGGTAGCACATATTAGGTTGGAAAAGGCTATTACCCTGTATGGGTTCTACCAAATCAGGGTTCTAGGAGGGTTAGAATGGTTATATCTTACATTTGACATCTGGCACGACCAGTACAAAATGCATTTACGGTTGTTATACTTTTGCCTTTCTACCAACCAATGGCCCATGGGGATTTATTTAGTTGTTAGTCAAGGAGCCTTTAGCCAAACTGATATTTATGGCCTTGTGGTGTTATTTGATTAAATGTTCTGTTATCTAGAAATTTGATCTCATTATGACCTTTCCTTCATTTTTGTCTTATGCGAGTACATATAAGGGATGGTGTTGTATGACTTCTTTTTTATTATTTCAAATGCAGCGACGGTTTGCACCTCTCCCAGGGCGGAAACAGGGTCGTCTTTGAGGAAGTGGTTAAGAAACTGAGGGAGGCTGGCTTGAGCCTTGAAACTCTACCGGTAGATCTCCCACTCATATCGGAGATTGATCCTAGTGATCCCCTTAAGTCCTTTCAAAAGTGAAATTGTATAGGATTGTTTGTCTATTGGATACTTTTTGTGGTTATCTTAGAGTTCTTAGTTACAAAATCATGTAATGAAGCTGCCAAGTTGTGTTGATGTTTGACTCTAGATGTTCTTGATGCAGTTCTCTGGAATTGTGTTTTTGTTAAATTGATATAGTACCGTGGTTAAGTCTATTTTCAAGTCATCTTGTTTGGTGGATCACGCTGTATTATGATGAAATAGGGGATTGATTAAAACAAAGTGAAATTACATGCAAGATGACTTTTGTTCTTTCTTTCCGTGCCGTGTTTACCTCTTATGGAAGCAATTTATCTTTCTTCAAGGTAATGAAAGATTAAATTGTTACATAACATTCACAATAATCAGGTTTATTTTGCATTTTATGATTTTGGTTCTGTATAGGAAAACTTGGCCATCTGGATGTGAACCTGGTCCAAACAAACTGTTTGACAATCGCAGAGTGGTGGCTCATGTAGCTGTGATCACAGGTACAATTCAAGTTCTATCAACTTCATTTTCTATTTTTTTTCTATTTTTGGTTGAAAGAAATGCACTAGCTAGGAAGCACGGACACAAGATACAGATACGAGATGATATGATACGGATACAACAATATAGAGAACAAAAAGATACAGATATGAGATGATATGATACGGATACAACGATATGGCGAAAAAACAGAAGAAAGGATACGACGATATGGCGAAATCGATGAAGTTCTATCAATTTTATTTCTATTCTTTTTACTAACGTCTTAAAGCATATGTTTGTAAAAAGAAATATTTTTTTATACTTTTTAGTATCGTGTTATTTATGAAAACTAAACTAAAAGCAAAAGTTAAATCTATTTTGTTATTTTGAAACATTTAATAACTATTCAAGTTAAGTGTAAGATATAATGAGAAGAAGTTCTTATTAAGCATAGTGAAAAATATTTAAATGGTGGTACATTCATAACAATAAAACCAAAACATTATACCTTTTTTTTTAAACGTATCCAATAACGTATTCTATCTGTATCAAAAATGTATTCTTGTGTATCCTCAGGTGCTCTGCGCGTATGTATCCAAAACTGAAAAAATGAAAAATTATTTTTGCATACTTTCTATCCTCAGTCAATGCTGTATCCCCATGTATCATACGCCTATTGGTATTCGATATGTATTCAATACTCGCACGGGCTAATCTCAAAGCATCTGTGTTTCATGGGAAATACATCTTCTAGGCAGTTTTAGAAATCAATCCTCTCATCCTCTCAAATAACATGTTACTTGGTAAAATTACCATGAATGTAGTCTTTTACAGAAGGAGGTAAATCTGTATCCAAGTTACTGCTAGTGAATTGTAACTATGCTAAAACTATATCAGTCACAATCTCAGTTTATTTCAGTCAAGAGAGTTGCATGTACATGGCCTGCAATGGAGTTTGGTTTCTGAAAAATTGTATTCTACGTTACAAAATATTGCCAGGTAGCAAATTCTGGCAAATCTATTTCCTTGACACACCAAAACAATTTTCATACAAAAGTTTCTAGTCAAACACAGTAATGCTGGATCAGTACATGGAATAAGATTTTTTGAATGTGAAGGAGCTCAGTGAAAGAAATGGAGAACTCGGCTCTTCTTTTTTTTTTTTTTTTTCTTAAGACGGAGAATTTTAATCGGCCAAACCTGTCATCCTGTATAAGACCTTATAAATAAATTTGAATACAAACAATTACTCGCAAATTAGTTTTGGGCTGATGTGTGTAATGATCCAAGTGAGCTATTAGTCTAATAATTTGAATAAAAAGTCTAATAACATAACCTAAAAGTTAAGTTTAAGTTATTAGTAGTAGCATATAAATTTTTTTATATATCAAATAATTTTTATCTCCCACTGATATAGAATAAGGTATCACAATATTTTTTACTTAAATACGCAACACTCTCGTCACGTAACATAGTTATTTTCTTGGTTAAGATGCGAATAACGGTTACAAAACAACCCATAAATGTACACAATGTATACAACATTGAGGCCTCTACCCATCTCTGGAGTGTCTATTCTTCTATTCACACTACCATGGAGCTCTACATGAAAACCAAAGTTGATTATGATACTACTAAATTGTCACATCCTAAATCATGTGACAACGCTACATACTCCTCCATAAGTATGCAAGACTAAAAGATTATTCACTAAATTTTTGTATTCGCATAAAATTAACAATGATTAAATTTAAACTCTAAACAATAATCTTCAAAATAGAATCTAATTCCAAGAATAGTAAAACCTCCACAAAATTTTATTATTGCAATCCATCATATGTGAAAAATCCAAAATAAGTGAAGATAATCTTCACATTAGCACTCTCCAATAAAAAATTTCTTGCGCAGCTTTATATTTTTGAATCTATGAAAAATGTAAATCAACCATGAGTTAGACAACTCTGCATATCACTAACTACTATTATTAGTTGGGTCAAGTATATAAAAAAAATAATTTTAAAGGAACATAAGGCAATTTTTCAAATATTTTATCAACAGAATAAAATTTATCAAAAGGATTCATAAGAAATAAAACAGATTTATTTTCGTAACAGAATAGCAAAGTATTTCAATACAAGTTATAAAAATTTTGATTTTCAATAATTTGATAATTCAATAGTTTAGATAATTCAATTCACATAACTCAAGTCTTAACGACTATGACCACATTAGTCTGTGACGAAATTCAGAACCATACATAGGTCAATGATGAAGCCTCATAAAAAATTTGTTTATATGCCAATATTTAACCTCCTTGACTAGATCCAGATTATAGTCAGACAAGAGTCATATTCAAAATTAAACAATGAAATCATAATTAATATTTTCCAAAAATATTTTTGAATGTCTTAAAGCATATTTAAAATTTCATACTTGGTCCCTTTTTGTTTCTCTTTCATAAAACGAGTAAAAATAGTAAGCACATTTTTTTTAATAACAATAGAGATATTCAAAATAATCCTTTTTTCAATAGAGATATTGGAAAGAATTTTTAAAACAAAAAATGCTAACAATGATAGAAAGCTACTTAATTATCTCTTAACAGAACCTCCTTGAAATATATCCCAAAATTTTCCATAAATTCCAAACAAATTAGCCTAAAATCAATTTAACAATATTATCTCAGACATATGAATAATTGCTATAAAACTCGATATTACTTTATTTTATTTTATTAGATTTTCCCACTAGCTACCATTCTTTTATTTTCCTATTTGTTTTCTTCTTATCTTATTTTCAACTTAGCACACTCTATATATATATATATATAACCCAATATACTAATTAATATAATAAGTTTCAATGACCTTTAAGAACCCTACTTCGGATCAGAATATATAAATATTTTTTTTTTCATGTCACTCATTATGGTTTATATAATTTACGTATTTATTTATTTATTTTATTGTAAATATATGTTTCGATTGAGACAAAGAATATGTTAACAGAAATGTATGAACTTAAAAAACAGAGCGTATCTGGGAGTTGGCTGGGCGATAGTATAGTAATTAACGGGTTTATTGATATATATGCACATAGATAGAGGGTGCTGGGCATGTTTTGGTATAGATTGTAGAAAAAGATAATAATAATAAATTGGGAATTTGGTCAGAGGTCATCGTTTTCTGTTGAATACACAATTTGTAACGATTTAAGTAGACTAATGATTCAATAACTTCCGAGTGTGTTCCTTTCGACTGTTAACATCGTCGTCTCGGTCATTATCGTGCTCGGATTCTTCGTCAAGTTTTAAAGTCTCATGCACTACTGTTTTCTTCTCCTCAAGTTGGCTCTGGAACACTCTACCATGCTTGTCAACTTGAAAAATTATCTAGGATTTCTTTGTCTAGTTCTGAAAATAAAAGCTTAGTTCCTTTGGATTTATATTTTAGTGATGTATGGGGCCTTCCTTGATTCTTTCGAGTGAAGGTCACAACTACTTTGTAATTTTTTTGGATGTTTATTCTAAATATATTTGGAATTTTTTTATGTTCAATAAATCTGATGTCTTTTCTATTTTCTCCAAATTTCAAGCAATGGTTGAACACCAATTCTTTGCAAAAATCAAATCTGTTCAAATTGATTGGAGTGGTGAATATCGAAAACTTAGTTCCTATTTTCAAACCTTGGGGATTATCCACCGTTTACCCTATCCACACACTCATGAACAAAATGGCTCTATTGAATGCCGCCATTGCCATATTGTGGAAATTGGTCTTGCTCTTCTTGTTTATAGTTAAGTTCTTCACAAATTCTGGCACTTTGCCTTTGAGACTACTGTCTATCTCATTAATCGGTTACCCTATCGCGTTTCGCAACATACTTTTTCCTTAGAACTCTTTTTCCGTCATCCTCCTCGATATCATTTTTTAAAGGTTTTTGGCTGTCTCTGTTATCTGTATCTTCATCCTTATTGCAATCACAAAATCTCCTTTTGTTCCGCCCCATGTGTCTTTCTCGGTCACAATTCCTCTCACTTGTGCTATTGTTGTCTTGATTATGAAACGGGTCGTATTTACATTGCGCGCCATATTCGTTTTGATGAATCTCAATTTTCTTTTTCAAATTCACATACTATTCGCTCCAACCCGCCTTTTTCGAAAGTACTCTATGCTAGCTTCCTTCTTACTCTCTCACCTCAAATTCCATCCCAACCCGCACCGAGCCTCAATTCTCGGCAACTTCCTTATTAGTTATTAGTCTCCTCTTTCAAATTCGAGTAACACCCAGATAACCTCTAATTCTCCCACTTCCCCCTCCAACTGCCACCTGGCCTCCACCTCTTATGCAATGCCACCGAATTCCCCTTCTTCATCACTATCAGTCCCTTCTCATGTTCTTTCGACATTTGCACGGGCCTCATCTTCTTCTCCTATTTTTCCTCCTCCGCATAACCAGCTTACTTCCCAGCTTCGAACCCACCCGCCTTCGGCCACCAATTCATTATCCCTTGTTCCCAATCCGCAACCCCCAAATTCGAATCCCAACCATTTCGGCACAAATTCAATTCTTTCACCAGTTTCGGATCCTCCGTAATTCTCACATTCAAATCCCACAATTTCAGCATCACTTCTTCTCAATCCATGCAACTGCCTGCCCATATCATCTCCGTCATTACCACCGCTTACTTCACATCCATTCAGTTCAGCTACCAATCCATGCAACACCCAAACCTTATCTCCTTCTTTCTCTCCCAATTTGGTCACTGATAATATCCCTCCCCTTTCGGTTCCTTCCACCAAACTCTCTCCCATGCAGCACACAGCCTCCTATCACTCCCCTTTTAAATTCAAATCCCATTCCACTAAATCTGCTTCACCATTCTTCTCCTTTCCATTCCTCTCATTTGGCTAATCCTCCTCTCACTGTTTCGGTTGTTCCCATCCCACATTTTCAGCCAACGCATCTTCCCTCACCTGGCTCTACTCCACCAACTCCCACGCCACCTCACCCTTCAACTTTGGTTGTTCAATTTCCACCTGATCTGCCGCCCAATGCCTTATTTTTTTCGTCTCCCTCTCCTATTTCCCACAAGTTAAGTCACGTTCATGATTCTAGCGGCCTCCATTTAGTTGTGGACTTAACGTCTCCTCCCTCTCCACCTCCTTCCCATTTTTCCTCACATCACACCTATTCCATGGTCCTTCGTCATATGTCTAAACCACCGAATGCCTTGCTTACCCACACCTCGTCTTTGTCATCTAGTTCTCCCGATGACCCCACTTGTTTTACTGTTGTCAACAAAAACCCATTATAGCGACACACCATGTCTGTCGAACTTAATGTCCTCATTTGTAATGGCACCTGGACCCTTCATCCTCCCTCTCTTGATTTGAACGTTGTTGGGTGCAAATGATTCTATCGGATCAAACGCCGCACCGATAGATCCATTGAGCGTTACAAAGCGCGTTTGGCTGTCAAGGATTTTTATCAACAAGAAGGCATTGACTACTTCGAAACGTTTAGTCCTGTTGTTAAGCCTACCACTATTCGGATTGTGCTTTCCATTGCCCTATCTAATGGGTGGTCAGTTCGCCAATTAGATGTTCATAATGCCTTCTTTCATGGTTCCTTAACAGAGGAGGTTTTCATGCATCAACCCCCTTGGTTTGTTGATTCGAACCACGCTGATTATGTGTGTAAGTTTTACAAGTCTCTTTATAGTTTAAAGCAGGCACCTCTGCTTGGTTTTCTCGCCTCACCACCTTTCTCCAGTCACTCCATTTTCAAGAGTTCAAATCTGATTCGTTCTTATTTACTTATGGACAAGACAATATGAGCATATACATTTTGATTATGTCGATGATATTCTCATCACAAGCAACTCTTCTTCTCACATTCAACACATCATTTCATGTCTTGCTGCGAAATTTGCCATCAAAGATCTGGGTTCTCTTCAATATTTCTTGGGTGTCGAAGTTCACTCTCTTTTTGCTGAGCTACTTTTGTCACAAAGGAACTACATCTTGGATATCCTTCAAAAATCTGGCATGACTCTCTCTAAGCCGATTGCCACCCCACTCTCCACCACTTCCAAGCTCATTGCTAATACTAAGTCCTCCTTTCATGATCCCATCTTGTATCGTCAGGTCATTGGTTCTCTTCAATAATTCACCCTTTTCAGGCCTGACATTGTTTTTGCTATAAATAAAGTTTGTCAACTTATGCATTCTCTCAAAGATGAGCATTGGCAAGTTGTTAGACAGATTCCTCACTATCTGCGAAATACTTTTAACTTTGGTTTACTAATTCGCACATTCAGCATCTCACACTTACAGGCATTCTCTGATGCTGATTGGGCCGGCTATATGGATGATCGCAAATCTACTGGTGATTATGTTATATATCCCGGTACCAATTTGATCTCTTGGTCTTCTAGAAAACAGCGCACTGTACTGAATCTAAATGTAAAGCTTTGGCTAATGCTTTTGCTTTACTCTCATGGCTCACCATGCTCCTATCTAAGCTTGGCATCTCTCTTTCTGCATCCCCGATTCTCTGGTGTAATAATCTTAGTGCTACTTACTTGTTAACGAACCTAGTCTTTGTGCCTGAACAAAACATGTTGAGATCAACTTTCATTTTGTTCATAATAAAGTTGCTCAGAAAGAACTTTAAGTCCAATTCATCTATTTCAAAGATCAAATTGCAAATATTCTTACTTAGGCATTGCCATCCCTATCATTTTACAAATTACGAGACAAGCTGCAAATCCACTATTAGATTCTCCATCTTTAGGGCGCTGTTGAGATATTATTATTTGTAGTTTAAATTGTTTTAATTTTCATGTAATCTTTTCTTACCTGTATCATTCCAATATGAATATAATTTTAATAGCTCTTTCATTCATTAATGATATGAGAAAGCATTTTCAATTCCTTAAGTGTGTAGTAGATTCAACAGATTCCAACTTTTCTTTTTTCCTTTTCTGAGTTATGCTAATAGAAGATTGTCATGGAATTGTGTCATCAAATTTATAGTTAATTGGAGAAAGTGATTTCAATTTGAGTAGTATTATGATAAAGGTGATTTGGGTATTAAAGAAATAAATTAAGGGGCTTTTGGCGTAAAGTCCACAATTAATATTTCATACAACATTAAATTCAACAAAAAAAAAATTTTGATTTTTAAAATTTATTGTGTAAAATTAGACCAAAACACATCTACTATTCTAAATACACATCCTTTTACATTAATACCGTATCCCTCTACTTTCATCTCCAACAATCGCCGACGAGCTCCAGTGAACACTTCCGGCGAGCTCCGACGGCCATCTTTTGCAACCGTTGGCGACCTCTAGCGGTCTTTGACGACTATCTTCGACAATCGACGACCAACTCTGACAGTGCCGACAACCTCCAGCAACTACACATTTATTGTGCAACATTATTTTATTTGTTTGCAAAAGAAATAGAGGGCCAGAGAGAAAAAAAGAGAGAAGTTGGATGTAATCATAAGGTATGAGTGGAATTAAAAACTTACTAAGCACTCACAATTCTACTTGTATACCCTTGAGTTTCATCCACCTCAAACAATCTTCCCATGCCAAAATATGAAATTTTGGGGTTTTATCTCTGTATCTAACAAAATATTGCTTACTTTGAGATCAAGATGAATTATTCGAAGTCGTGAATAAAAACAAACAGATAAGTTTATCTGTTTGTATTTAGATAAATTTATTTACAACTGTAAACAGATAAATTTATCTATTTATATCTAAATAAATTTATTTATAACAGATAAATTTATTGCTTCTTTTGAAATTACAAATACAAAGTCGTAGATCCGAAGACCACTAAAAAGAGAAGATTCATCTTGAAAAAGAATTGATAAATGCCTTAAAATAAATAAATTTATACAAAAATAGATAAATTTATCTATTTACATATTAATTACTATATAAAATAAATAAATTTATTTATTTGTATTTTGATAAATTTATTTACAACAGACATAAATTAATCATCTGTATAATAAATGTATAATAAATTTATCTATTTGTGGTGGTTAGCGGAGACAGCGGCATTGCCCCATTCATTGCTTTGATCCGAGTGCTCATCTTTCTCAACGCAACAATCAAAACCAAAACCCCACCACTTCTCCTCATCAGTTCCTTCAAACATTCATCGGATCTCGCCATTCTAGACCTTCCTCTGATTTCTATAATCTTTCCCTTTGAACTCCATAACTTCGATCTTCGAATTGAGCCCTACGTTACCAGAGATCGAGATCCCCCAATTCCAAAATTATGCACAATGCTTCAAACCTCAACACCAATCAGAAACGTTTCGATCACGAAAACAAAAAAGGTGAAGAGATTTTAACGACGATGATGATGATCGTGCCTTCAATTCCGTTTGTGTTTTCAAAAATCCTCCGTTGAATGGAAAAAAGGAAAGCATCAATGGCGTTGTTGATTAACTTTGGATTCTATAATTCCGATCTAAACTTGAAATGGAAAGATGAGACGAGCTTCAGCGGGAGTGATTTTGTTTTTGTCCCTAAAATTGTCGAGCATTCAATTAAAAAACCTTAAGCATTAAAAACTTTTAAAATAATAAATCTAAGAAATTAAAAAAAAAAAAAGAAAGAACTTTGGTTGCAGTCCTAATTTATATTGTTATAAGAAGATTAGTCTCATTCAATAAATTTTAATAACTTTAGTCCTAAATCAATATATATTTTTTTAAAATATCCCCAACAATTGTCCACACAATGTCCAGTGCCACTATTTTTCCTTCCTCCGTCGGCCACTGCTATGGCGCCGACTTCGATGAAATTTATCAATTTAATAAAAATATATTATTTTAATAGAAATTTATCACTTTAAACAGAAATTTATTACTTTAACTTCTGATAAATTTATCACCTTAACTTCTGATAAATTTATTACCTTTAAAAGAATTTCTCATAGCATTTTTCAGTTTAACTGAAAAATTTATCATTTTAACAGAAATTTATTAATTTAACTTCTAATAAATTTATCATTTTAACAAAAATTTATCAGTTTAAATTTTTTATAGTATTTCTCAGTCAAATCTTAAACCGATTCACAAACTCGAAAAAAAAAAAACAAAACAAACAAACAAACAAACAAACAAAAGGGAATCGTCTGCCAGTAATACATGAAAAACAATGTATTCTAAACGAAGAGAATCATCACCATTTAACCGCTATTCCTAAATTTCCAACATTCCATGGGCCAAACGTATCCGAATTATTTCACAAGAAATCATTCATGAGAGCATGATTTTAGTAGTAGTAGACTGCATCAGTATGTATGGCATATCGCTTAGTATTGTACATAGCAAATTGAAAACAATAGTAACTGATAGCTTTATATCAGAGGGAGAGAAAGAAACAGAGTTAACAATTGGCGACAACAGCAGATCTGGAATCGGTGATCTAGATCTGGTGGCTAGTGGTGATGAGAAGCAGCGGCAATGACGACGAGATCAGATTCGATGGTCCAAATCTAAAAGAAGGAGCGACATCGGCGGCAACAATGGCAAGAAGCAGAGCATTGTTGTTATCGTCGGTGGTTCAAATTTGAATAGAGGAGAGGACGACGACGGTTAGGAGGAGGAGGACGACCATAGATCCATACCTAAGAGGGATGGATAGAAGCGATTGTCTTTTCAAAATTTTTAAAAAATTCACTATTATAATAGTATTAGTTTAAAATATTTTATAATAGTTGAACGGTGACCGTATGTGGTGGATGGAGGTGTGGCCAATGGTGGTCGAACGTGGTAGTTGAAAATAGTGACCGAATGTAGTA
>JAULJZ010179484.1:0-22724 GCA_032270985.1 Heliamphora pulchella
GTCGGAACAATAGACGACGCTATTATCTATTCCCCGTAACCAAGACAGGCCTACTAAAACTCTGTGCCACAGTCGTACTGATGGTATGTCCATTTCTATATAAACTGTGAACATAAAACTTTTATTTTGGAATAACTTAAAATCTGGTATTCTGTGTGTAAGCCATACTTTACACACCAGATTAAATACTATACAGAAAATCGAATATCCATGCATAACAAATAAATGATATACATATATTGCTCATAAAAATTTTCATAAAATGAAAAACTAATTTTATTAAAAATAAAATTAAATACTAAAAATATGATTTTCAGTATACGAACCCTAACAGTAGGCACCATTGCTAAACCACGTAAAAACTTGTGTGTGTGTCATTGGTTGTTTTCTATTCTCGTTCTTGTTCTTGTTTGTTTGTGAGTTGATTGTGTTCTTTACCAAAGTGATTTGTGAGTTGGATTTAGTCGAGTCTTGACTTGAAATCCACAACAACTGGTATCAGAGCAAGGTTTAGAGGTTAAAGATCATGACATGGCGGACGACAGGAAGATTAAGATCGAGAAGTTCAACGATTCAAACTTTACCTTTTGGAGGATGTAGATCAAGGATGTTCTATATCAGATGGATCTGTTTGAACCTTTATTTGGGGAGAAATCGGAGAAGATGACACAGATCGAGTGGGAGATATTGGATCGAAAGGCTTTGGTGTTAGCCTAAGGGCTTTTTATATTGATTTTGATAATTTTGATAATTTATTTTTTAGAATAAATGGATTTAAAAGGATAATATTTATATTTTTAAAAAAAGAAGTGTTAACACAAATTGAACAAATGAATTGACACCTTTAGTCAAAAGAAATGACTCATCTCTTAAAAGGATTGAAACACTTAAGTATTCTTGGTTAAGGATATTTTGTGTTGAATCTAATTGATAATTGAGTAAATACTTTAAGGCAAGAAATACTTGAAGATATCAAATGTGTCAACACCTTTGAACAAATAGTTTGACACCCTAACATATCCGTTGAAGATGCTTCAGGTATTAAAAGTTAGTGTCGACACAAATAACTTTTGTGTCAACACAAAAGAGCCGAAGCTCTCTGCACTCAAAACGAGTCGACACAAACTGAATTTGTGTCGACACAAAAGTGGTTTCTCACTTTTGTTTTTTGAAACTTTTAGTCGACACAAATGGAAAAAGGGTCGACACAAAATTACCGAAGTCACTTACAGAATTTTGTGTGTCGACACAAATTAAAGACAAGCCGACACAAATATCCCGAGCCTGTCTGAAGAATTTAAGTATCGACACCAATGTTCAAATGAGTCGACACAAATCTCCCGAGGGTTCCTGTAGAATTTTAGTGTTGACACATGAAGTTTTGAATCGACACAAATTGCCTTCTCTGAAATATGAAGAACCATTGAGTTGACACAATATTCAAATGTGTCGACACCGTTGTGTTGGTGAGAAAATTTGCTGAAATTGTGTCGACCCCTCCGAAGATCAGAGTCGATCCAACCACTTGAAGAACCATACCCTAAATGTGAGACCCTGACCCGTTTTCTTTTTCAGAGTTTTCGGACGTGCGTTACGTGTTTTTGTTGGAGCATATTTTTACTGCTTTTGATGCATGATCGGGCTTAGGTATGAATGCGGGGTAGGTTCCCCGGGCCGTGGGCCGTTGTGGTGCGATTCTCGAAAAAAATTTTTAAAAAATATTTTGGAGGCCTATAAATATCTTAAGGTAGATATTTTCAAAAGATATTTTTTCAAAGGTTAACTCCTAAGTTTTTCATTTTTTCTCTGCCTTCTCTCTAAGTTCTCGGGGGCCTGGGGTTCAGTTTTCAACGATCCAACGGCGGATCCTTGCTTTTGGCATCGTGGGCTATGCAACCATCTGGTCAGAATTTGATTCCAGCGAAACTCGATTTTGCACGTAGTTCGAGGCGTCGAGTTTTGAACTCACCAAGATAGAATTTTAGACCTGTATGTGTTATAAGGGGGTTATGGGTAATTGGGTGTCTTTTTACCAGTCGAATTGCTGTAGATCTTATTTTTTGTAAAGTTGAATTTTTAGGTTAAAAACTGGGTTTTTATCGATTTTTGTGGATGGAATCGGGTGCTGAGAGTTTTTTTTGAGGTTTGGATGTTAGGCCTGGGCGTGTGAATGTTCACGGGTGTTGATTTGGAGTTTGGAGGCTTCGATTCGAGGTTTAGAGGGCTGAACCCGTAGCTTAAAAATGGTTTCTAGGTGAGTTCGGTCGACTGAACTCGTAGGTTCAGTTGACTGAAGCTTAGTTTTTGAGTTCGGTCGACTGGACCGAGGGGTTCAGTCGAATGAACTGTGTTCCAGGGCGTTTTTGGTTTTCGAGTGTGGTCTTCTGTTGACTGGGGGCTTGGTGCGGTTGACTGAAGTGCTGGGGTGTGTTTTGATGGTTCTGTGGTTGGATTTTGATTTTCGATTGGCGTCCTATGGTATTTAATTGATTGATTTATGAGAATTAATCGATTCAAATATCTGTGGATTCCTTTTGGGGTCTGGTTGATGGCGTTGTGGTTTCGGGGGTCGTGTAGTGGCCCCAGGTGTTTATATGATGCCGTCCTCAGGTGTGACGTGCATGGTTGGTTTAGGGTTCGTGGCACAGTTGTGTGAGTGCTGGTTATGTGCGTGACATGTGGGATCATGGTTTGGTTAAAGGTGGGGTTCTGGTGAGAATCGGTTTGCGAAAAGTTTCAGGTGTTGACCTTCGAGTTAGGTGTTGGTTGTCCCTGTGTGTGGACGGGTCCCAATTTGTGGATGGATCATTCGGGTATCGAATGACGGGTGTGTGGCTTGTGATGTCTAGTCTGGTTATATGACTAGGTGAATTTATAATTATTTTTTTATGTAAGTGGATTACATGGCATGATATCTTACGTGTATCGTGGTTGCATGCTGTAAGACTCAGAGTTTTAATAGGCATGGATGTGACAGTTTTGTGGGGGGCACATGCATGTGGTGTATGTGGTATGTTATATGCATTTAAATCCTGATTAGGTTATGCATAGGAATGTTCGGTGTTATCCCATAATTTTATTATTATCCTGTAAGATGCGGTGTCATCCCGTGGTATGCGGTATTATCCCGTGGTATAATCCGTGGTCGGCGGTTCCATCCCGTGGCTTAAGGTAAAGTACGCGGTTTTATCCTGTGGTTTGATTTACAGTTTTATCTCGTGGTGTGCGGTCTTATCCCGTGGTGTACGGTTTACCTCGTGGTTTGATCTATGGTTTTACCCCATAGTATACGGTTTTATCCCAGGAATGTATGTTTATGTGTGGGTCTTTATCTCAGTGTTAGGACTGTGGTTGCGGCGTGTGAGGGCCGATTGCATGTATCATGGATTGCATGTATAGCATTATGGGACAGATAGACCAATTTTCAAATTATTTTAAGAGTCGTGTGAATCGCAATCTCAAAACTCTTTTCAACTGTTTTCAGGGCTCCTATTGGTGAGTCAAAAGATGGTTTATATCCTCGTTTTTCCGTTTGCATGTGAAAACCATTTTCAAGGCTTGAAAGATAGTCTAAACCTGCACTTCGATTTCCTAGCATATTTTGTTTATATTGCATACTTGTCTAAATTTGTCGAGCCTTGGCTCACGGTGTGGGATTTGTTTTTCTTCATGTACCGGTCACGCTGGTTGATCTGGAGGTGTCGAAGGAGGTGGAAGAGTGTAGTCTTCCTTTTTGTTAGTTTGTTACATGTATGTTGTAACATGTTCTCGGCGTTGGAGCCTTGTAATGTATGCCATTTGGCGTTTATATTCAATGCATGTATGTTTCTTTTGAGAGTGTATTCTCGGGTTGGGTGTATGTTTGGTTGTTTATGGGTGTTTCACGTGGCCCGGAGTTTGGAGCGTGACACTAAACATTTTGTGTATATCCAAAACCCTTTGTGTCGACACCTGCGACGAAAATTCAAATTCGCGATAGAGTTCAATGGTTGGATTGCTGGCATTCAAGGCCCTCACCTATCTCCAACGGTCAAGAAGACTCAAGAGCTTGTATAAGGAGTTACTCCTCAGCATTTAATCTATCGGGAGACTTACAATCACTATTCTATTGCTTAATTCAAACTCAAAATCTTCAAGCTTTTATTTATTGTTGTAACTCCAACTCTTGTATCTCATCTCTCTTTACCTCTTCATTTATTGCTAATTAATTTCTGTAAAGAGAGTGAGTAATTCTCATTTATACACTTCATTTATTGTATCTAATGGTGAGTCACCTTTTGTCCTTTGAGTGAGTGAGTAAATCTCATCAAAGAAGAGCTCAAGAATAATTGGAAGAAAACAAGGGATTATTTTTATAAGATCATCTTGTGGATGTTGTAAGGCTTTTGAATGTGCTCGTAAATATTCGTATCCTTATGGATATTCTTAAGGGAAGTCTTGAGGTTGTAAGGCTGGAAATGCAGTTGGAAAGTATTCTACATAGTGAAAATTCTCAAAAGGAGACTTGAGGAGAGGACGTAAGCTTGAAAAAAGCCGAACCACTGTAAATTCTTGGTGTTTGGTTCATTCTCTCTATCGCTAACCTTTTTAATATTTGCATTGTTTTAATATTTGATTATCTTACTATATTTGTGTGTTATATTAAAAGGTTTTTAAAAAAATTTTAAAAATTATTATTAGTTTTTTAAGACCCAATTCACTCCCCTCTTGGGTTGCCTAGAACTAACATTTGGGGACCGTGTGACTGAGTCTCGCACCATCAGTGATCTCTAATATCGCAAAAGAGAAGACAACGGCTGGATTATTGGCGGCGTTAGAAAAGATGTATGATCAGTTTTCTACATCAAATAAGCTATATCTGATGAAGAGGCTATTCAATCTAAGGATGGAAGATGGCGTCATCATAGCGGAGCATCTCAATGAGTTTAACTCCATCGTAAACCAGTTAGAGTCAGTTGGGATCAACTTTGATGATAAGGTCAGAGCCTTAACTCTCTTGTCCAGTTTACCAGAAAGCTGGAGCGACTTGGTTGTCGCAGTCAGCAACTCCTCGCCTAAGTTGAAGTTGAAGGAGGTTACATGCTTCATCTTTGGAGAGGAATTACGTCGCAGAACAGCGGGTGAAGGATCAACATCAAGGTCAGTGTTGAACACCGACGATAGAGGAAGAAAGACAAATAGGAAGAATCAAAAGGGCTAGAAAAATCATAGATCTAATTCATGGGGAAAATCGCAGACTCAGGAGAAGTCGGCTAGACGTTGGAACTGAAAACAGAAAGGCCATCTCAAAAAGGATTGTAAAGCTCCGAGAAAACAGTGCAATGACACAAATCAAGGTAGTAAGGCTACTATTAATGTTTCTGATGAGAAAAATACAGATGTAGTGAATATATGCCGGGTTTGAGGACGATCATGGAGCGTGCCCGAAGTATGATGTTACATGCTGGGTTTCCAAAGTAGTTCTGGCAGATGCAGTGAATACAACAGTCTACTTGATTAATAGGGGACCTTCAGTTGCATTGAATTATGAATTGCCTGAAGAAAGTTGGACCGAAAAAGAGGTAAAGATTTCCCATTTACGCATTTTTTGTTGCATAACCTATGTACATGTTGAGTCAGAAAACAGGGAGAAGTTAGACCCTAAGTCTCGAAAATGTGTGTTTGTTGGCTACGATACAGATAGCTACGGTTATAGACTGTGGGATCCAGAAAGCAGGAAAATTGTGAGGAGTGTGAATGTGGTCTTCAATGAGTCAGTTTTGTATAAAAACAGACATGATTAAAAGGATGAGACGGTAGGCGAGTCAGATTATGCTGAGTTTGAGGGATCGTCTAGCAAAGTCTTGGAACCCCGGGATGCTAACAGGCAGCCAACTCCACAGGCAGAGCCACAGACTCCCATAATCAGGAGGTCTACTAGAGTAAGCAAACCTACAGTTAAATATTCACCCTCATTACATTACCTACTGTTGACAAACAGTGATGAGCTGGAATGCTTTAAAGAGGCTTTGCAGATAGAGGCAAAGGACGAGTGAGAGCATGCAATGGATGAAGAGATGCAATCTCTGTCACCTAGTGAGACTTGGAATTTGGTTCAGTTGCTCAAGGGTAAGTCAGCATTGCAGAACAAGTGGGTCTACAGGTTGAAAGAAGAAGCTGATGGAAGCAAGTGGTACAAGGCAAAGCTGGTGGTCAAGGGTTTTCAACAACAACCAGGAATTGACTATACGGAGATATTTTCACTAGTTGTGAAAATATCCACCATCAGGACAGTTCTGAGTATAGTGGCTACATAAGACTTGCATTTAGAGCACTTAGATGTCAAGACAGCATTTTTCCATGGTGATATGGAGGAAGAGATCTACATGCGACAGTCACAGGGCTACTCAGTTAAAGGGGAGGAGAACATGGTGTGTAAATTGAAGAAACGCTTGTATGGGTTGAAACAGGCACCCAGGTAATGGTATAAGCGGTTTGACAGCTTTATGGCAGATACAGAGTTCAGCAGATGCCATGGTGACCATTGCTGCTACATCAAGAGGTTTACCAACTCGTATGTGATTCTCCTACTATACGTAGATGACATGCTGATTGCAGGATCTAGCATGGATGGGATTATAAATCTCAAGGCACAATTGTCCCAAGAATTTGCTATAAAAGATTTGGGAGAAGCCAAATGTATACTCGGGATGAGGATCAGCAGGGACAAAAAGAGTCGGAAGTTAAAACTTTTGCAGTCGGAGTATGTTGAAAAGGTCCTGCAGCATTTTAACATGGAAGGTGTTAAGCCCATTAGCACGCCTTTGGAAAGTCACTTTAGACTTTCAAAGAAACAGAGAGCTGTCACATATGAAGAAAGAAACTACATGGCAAAGGTATCATACGCGTCAGCCGTGAGTAGCTTGATGTATGCAATAACTTGCACGAGATCGAACATTGCCTATGCAGTGGGAGTTGTGAGCAGATTCATGTCAAATCCGGGCAAGGAGCACTGGGAAGCAGTTAAGTGGATTTTGAGAAATCTCAAGGGTACCACGGGATATGCTTTGTGTTACGAGGACTCAGGGATTCAGCTAAAAGGGTTCATGGATTCAGATCTAGCTGGGGACATTGACAGCAGAAAAAGTACAACAAGAGGTATGTGTTTACCCTAGGCAGTACATCGATAAGCTGGGTTTCCAAGTTGCAAAAGATAGTGACAATATCTACCACCGAGGCAAAATATGTTATAGCCACCGAAGCGTATAAAGAGCTGATTTGGTAAAAGGGTTTCTTGAAAGAATTGGGAAGAGGTCAGGGCAAGTGTCAGTTGTATAGCGACAGTCAAAGTGCTGTACACTTGGCAAAGAGCTCAGCATTTCATTCAAGGATCAAGCATATTGATATAAAGTATCACTTTATTTGGTCTCAACTCGAAGAGGGGCAGTTTAATTCGAAGAAGGTTCATACGAACGAAAATCATGCAGACATGTTTACAAAGGTTGTGACAGTGGAGAAGTTGAGAGACAGTTCAGCTTCTGTTGGTCTTCGGGCCTAGAAGACAAAGGGTTGGCTCAACGGTTCTTGGAATTTCTAGATTACAGAAGATTTGTAGTGGTTTTACTTCAAGTGGAAGGATTGTTGAGAGTGAAGCAAAAATCTCTTTGTCTAGTGACTGCTCGAGTGGACAGTGGTCTGCTTGAGCGGGCCTTGCACGCAGTTGGTTTTGGGTTAGTGGCAGCTCGAGCGATCAGAGGGCCCGAGCGAGCGGGCTTGGTCTCAGGCTAGTGACTGCTCGCGCGGACCGTTGCAAAACAGTTTTCGCTGTGTGTCTGCTAGGTTATGTTTTAACCTAAAGGCCTTTTATAAAAAGGCGGAATATCATGTTCTAGCTAGTGAGAAAGGTCAAGATTGTTCTTCATCTTGTAATCCTCAGATCAATAATGAAAGTGTGAGTCCGTGGACGTAGGCACCATTGCCGAACCACGTAAAAACTTGTGTGTATAATTGGTTATTTTCTATTTTTGTTTATGTTCGTGTTTGTTTGTGACTTGATTGTGTTTTTTACTAAAGTGACTTGTGAGTTGGATTTAATCGAATCTTGACTTGAAATTCACAACACCCTTAGTAGTGTGAGTCCCACGTTTGTATTGCGGGACTCGAACTAACAGTCCGACGAATGAGGGATTGCTAATCCCTCATTCATGGGATTAGCAATACCAAGCCCGTCCTTGATATTATTAGTACCGTATTCCGAATTATCTTTCCTCCTTATCTAACGGTCAGAAATAAATCTACAATTGTTATCACATTCTTTATTCCACTTTAACCAAATATGAATCAAATTTTTCACTATATGCATAATTCTATTCATAATCAATTAGTATACAAAAAAATATATGGGACCCTCGGTATTATTAATCCCTCATATTCAATTTAATCCTTTCTGAAATTACAAACAAGCCTTAATATGTAAGCCCAATGATATCCGAAGTTAATATCATTCTCCAATGGGATAGTTATTTCTACCCCTTAGCCTCATTACTAATTTTAATTGTACTGTTAATCACTTTCCTTTTGTCAAACAAACATCATACATATGCCCCACCATATTAATAATCCAATACCAAGATCTTGATTTCCTAATTAAACATAGTTAAAAGGTTATTTAAGATATATATATATATATATATATATATATATATAAAGTAAAAAATATTAAGTATTTTTGCATTATTATGTACTATTATTAACAAATTACTACAATTTATAATAAAATATGGCTCATATATCATAATAATCAAAAAATTAAAAAATAACAAATTGAGAGCAATAATACACTAAAAAAACAATTTAATTACAATATAAAAATCTAACAAAAGATAGATTTATTCAATTAAGCGTGAGGTCCACTAACTATAAAACACAAAAATAGCAAATGGACTTTATTTTTTTTCAGTTTTAATTATTTTCTCTTCTCGCACTTCCGCTGCTTCTTCCCAATCATTAGATTATAAAAATCCTAGTCATTTAAATTGTCACGTAGGATAAATATTTCATCAACACTCTTTTAAAATATAATTTAAATTTATATAATATTTATAAATAAGAGTTAATGCACACTAATATTTTATTCTTATTTTTCTTTAGTTTATAAAATAAAAATTAATATTACTTTATTCAATTTATTTTTTCTTACGCCGTGTTTTTAGTATACTATTCAATAGAATTGTTAATAATGCAACAAAGATTTTCTTCCTTATTTTTTCTTCTATTGATTATTTAAAATGGAAAAAATTAATTAAAATACGAAAGTTTTTTACATTAATGTGAAGCTAACAAGTGTTTGCTGAATATGCAATAGTAAGGTTTTGTAAGAGAGAGTTTCTTTCATTTTTTTCGTGTTTAGAGATTTTTTAAAAAATTTTAGTTAATTTTTCTTTATTTTTTAGATTTCTATTGTTATGAGAAACTAAAAAAAAAACAAAAACATAAAAATTTAATCTAAGTGAAATTATAACTTTTTTGGAGTATTCCTATATTCTAATAACAATGCCACAAAATTGTTTGGACTTCATTTGAAAGTATTATGTTGGGCCTGAAAATAGAAAATTTTGGAAATTCCTAGAAAAAATGGGGTGGTTGATAGGGATAGCAATGTTTTTCCGTTTCGCTCTGTTCTCACACCGTTTTCTACAGATTTTTTCCGTCTCCGATAACAAACGGGTTACGATGGTTTATTTTTTTGCCCCTTTTTTTTTTCTATCCTGCCTCTAAGTACAAAAAAAAAAAAAATTTTAAATATGAATACATGTGTAAAATAAATATTTTTATAAATATAATAAGTCTAAAATATTATATTTATCTCTAAGTTTTCTTCTCTATTTCTTACATTTTGTATTTTTAATTCAATTGATTCGTTAACTATGATTTTTTATTTATTATATTATTTATAACTCTTATTAATATTACTCTTTTAAAGTTTAAAAACGATCTCCGAAATATTTGCGTTTCTACTCCGTTTTCTGTTACTTTTTTGATATTTTTTTCATTCTCCCTCCCATCAAATAAGAGAGGGGGATGGAAGAGTTCATCTCCACCCCCGCTCCCGCCTCGCACCGCACCATTGCCATCCTTAACTGTTGAATAATTTGAAAAAGAGTGACACGTGACAACTTAGAATAGAAATAATGAGATAAGTAAGGCGTTGTTATTGAATGAAAGTAAAATGAGTATGAATATGTAGGCACCCCGATTTGACTTAACAGAATCTTAAGTTTATTCGGGTGGATTCGATGATAAAAAGCAAGGGAAATGTTGCTATAAAAGTCTTCAATTGACCATTGAGGAAAAAAATTGGGTCAATACACTAGAGAAACTCCTGTAAACATTCAGGTCACAACCTTTGCTTCCGCAACGTAACTTTCAAACCCCAAATATGTTATAGTTGCACCATTGATCCTGGTGATTGTAATCTTCATCAACGAGACCGTAATCTTCATCGACACGACCGCAATAAAACTCCATAAACCCTAAATTTTCTTGCGATCGCCACCTCCATTCATTGCGACCGCGACATTTGTACCTGACGGTGGAACCTTCTATTCCCACCATGTGTCAGCACGCTAGAAGGCGTCATCCCAAGCCCTTGGCCTATAAATTGAGACTTCTTTGGGTCGTTTAGAGCAGAGAAAAAAAGTATTTGACTTGTCAAAACTCTACCGAGTTGATAGCTCGAACCATTGTCTCTACATTTTTAGTTTCACTTCTTACTCCCGGAGTACTAGAGTCATTCCCGGTGATTAAAGGTCAGATGGATGAGTATTCCATTCCTGCCTTAAGGTTACGTCCGAATCATCGCTTTACAGGTATAATAGAAATTTTTTTGGTATTTCTCTTTTCACGCCTTCTATCTCACGTGGAAAGGCCAGAATTAGATTTCATACACTGCTTCAAGTTTATTAATCGGATATTCTCTATTTTTACTTAAAATCTTTGTTTTTGCCATTATTTCTATGAAAAAATGTTAAAAAGATTTTTGAAGCTCTATTTTACATGTCACATACTTTCACCCAACTCACTGTAATTTTGAAATTTAGAAAACAATGCACTAAAATGTTTCGGTTGCAACTATCAATGTAGCATCGTGACTTTTGAGTACTAACACTTTCGTAGCCGTGACATTTTTACTCACGACTGGGAACTTTAAGCCATAAAATGTTTGCGACCAATAGCCATACATTGACATTCACGATCGCAAACTTTTGTATATTTAGTACCTTAATTTCACAAGTTTAATATTATGTTATTTCTCTGTTATTTCTGGAATGCTCTGTTTAGTTTAATTTTAGCATGATTACTGATTAGGATGCTCTAATATTTCTTTTTAGAACTGTGATTTTCGTTTTCTTTGACGTGTTAATACAATATGATTATGTATTTTTTTAATTAATTTTGGAAATTCTCTTTATAATTCCTAACTTCTGTATTTGCATGCATTTAAAAATTTAATAAAAAAAATCATTTATGAATAGCAGAGGCTAACCTAATAGTTGGGCAAAATGAGATGCCTAATACCTTTTCCAAATTCGTACCTTAGCTTTCGAACTCACTTTCGATGGTAACAAATGACCAGTGGCATATTTTTTTTTCATGATTTTTGAGAAAAATCAGGCGGTGACTTCGTTTTTAAAACGTAAAGGCTTTTTAGATTTTCAATTTAACGATTTTATTTTCTTTATATATTCTTTTAAACAAAATAAGTGAATTTTCTTTTCGAACCCAATAAAAGCACTACAACTATTTTTTGACGAGTCCGTTGGGAATATTTTTTAAGAAAAATAAGAGGCCTAGATTCGAAAATATCATTGCTTCTTTTCGTAATATTCTCATTTGTATTTTGGCACGCATGCCTGCATTGTTCTTCAGCTCATCACTTAACCTACCCGATACCTCAGTCAGTCT
Organism: Heliamphora pulchella; assembly: GCA_032270985.1. Classification (NCBI taxonomy): domain Eukaryota; kingdom Viridiplantae; phylum Streptophyta; class Magnoliopsida; order Ericales; family Sarraceniaceae; genus Heliamphora; species Heliamphora pulchella. Next base: position 11,944 of record JAULJZ010179484.1, read on the forward strand.
ACTATCTCGGGGATATGTTGGGGAAGCAAGCAAGCCTTTTGGCCACACATTGTTTAAGGTGTGGCAAAAAAGCTTATTGTCTACTGTTTGATCATGCCTTGCATTGGTACTTGACATGGGAGGTATATTCTTGATTCTATTTAGAAGGTACCCTAAGTGCGACCTACTAGCCATTTTTCTGCACATAGTTACTCAGAATTTTTCTCTTTAGGATTAAAACTTGTAGGATTATATGTTTTTTCTTTTTGGATGTTTTGGCTGAACATAAGGTGCAGCCTTAAGTGATGGAACTTAGAAAGATAGCAGAGTAGTGGATAGAGTTGTGGGAACCTGAAGATCAATTTACACATCCAACCCGAAGTGCAAGGCATTTTAAGCTAGCAAAATTGGAAAGAGGAAAGACTAGTCAAAGGGAAGAAGAACAAGGAAGAGAATAGGAAGAAGATGACGCTGTTAAAGTAATTGAAGAAGGTATAAGCAAATATCAATATTTGGGGATTGTTAATGGCATCACATAAACACTAGTAGGCTGTGTTAAAATTGTTAAATAAGGTAAATATCTCAATCGACACAATTATAAAGCAGTTGTTTGAACTAGTGCTCCTGACTGGCACTAGAAGGGGCGGCTCATAACAAACCTTTACATATCAAAATCAAAATCCTTAGAAAATGGGCATATGTAGTATTGATTAGTAGTGGTTCAGTACTGAATGTGTGCCCGCTTGTAGACACCCCGATTTGAACCTGTCGAATCTTAAGCTTATCTAGGTGAATGGAATGATGAAAATCAAGTGGGATGATGTGCAAAGTCTTTAAACGATCGATGAAAAGTGATTCAAAATCGGTACTTCGTGAAATCAAATCGTGAGATCATAACTTTCTAACCATGAGGCCGCAACTTTTTGAATCTCGCGACCTAGTTGTTCACTGACCTAAATAATTGCGCTCGCAACCTTTGAACCCTGTGACCGTAGCCTTGATTGTCTCGACCGCAACATGAGGCCGCAACCTTTTAAACCTCACGACCTAGTTGTTCACTGGCCTAAATAATTGCGCTTGCAACTTTTGAACCCTGCGACTGTAGCCTTGATTGTCACGACCGCAACATGAAACCTTTGGAAATCCTAATAAACCTCACGGTCATAACCTTCAACTTCACGGTCGCAACTATCAAAGGTCGCAACCGCAACCTTGTTGAGCATATGCCGAGCATTGAACGTGTCACCATCTCATTGTTAGGATTGGTATACTTAAAATCATATTTTTAGTATTTAATTTTATTTTAATAAAATTAATTTTTTATTTTATGAGAATCTTTATGAGCAATATATGTATATCATTTCTTTTAATGTTAAGCATGGATGTCCGATATTCTGTATAGTATTTAATCTGATATGTAGAGTACAGCTTACACATAGAAGATCAAATTTTAGATTTTTTCAGAATATAAGTTTTATGTTCACAGTTTAGATGAAAATGAACATATCATCGGTACGACTGTAGTACAGAGTTTTAATAGACCTGTCTTGTTACGGAGAACAAATAATAGTATCGTCTATTATTCTGACTCTTTGTGCTAGTACACTGTATGTATATTGAACGTGACACATTATGGTAATTATTTTTATACTGACTATATAAATTAATTTACACTCCAAGGTTATTATGAATAGTGTTTATACTCTCAATCCTAAAATAATTATTGATTTGTGTATATTTAATATTCGTTATTTTGATTCATTAGAGAGTGCTATCTTATATGGGTTTATATTTCTGGTGAGTTGGATTGCGGTATTATTTATATGGCGAATATTAATTATTGACGGAATCCATGTCTCGAAATATCGGGATTGACGATACCCCCTTAAAGAAGTTTATAAGTTTTGACCAGACTAAACTCTGCATGTGGATTTGATTATTCAGCGGTCAAATAAGTTTAGCAGAAGGGGTTAAAGAATTTTAAGATATCGATTAAATTAAATTGTCAGTAATTAAATTTAATTGGTGGGTATCAGAAATCTTAAGGTGGGAAGAAATTGTAAGAATTTAATAGTAGGAGCTCAATGCAAGTTGGACTTAAGATTATGGGTTAGAGTGCAATTATAGTTCATTAGTGGTGTGAATTGTAATTCAGTGTTTCATGAAAATTATAGAAACAGCTGCAAGATTTTCATAATTACAGACACCGCTACGAGATTTTCTTAATTGTAGAAACCGCTAATGGGTATCTGTGTTCCACTAAAAGTCTTACTCATAATTACTGTACAGGTCCCTGCTGTAGCCCTATAAATATGCGGGTAGGCTGAACCAGTTTCATAACTTGTCTTTCAAATATTATCTCGGTTTTACTACTTTTCATCTCGGTTATTAACTGAAATTGTTTTTATATTTTCATCTCGCTTACTAATCGAGATTAAAAGTATACTATCTTAGTTTTTCTTTGTTTTCATCTCGGTTAATAACAGAGATTGTTTTTAAATCTTCATCTTGTTTACTAACCAAAATTAAAAGTATACCATCTCGATTTTGATTATTTTTCATCTCGGCTAATAACCGAGAATAACGGTATACCATCTTGGTTCTTCATTACTTTTTATTTTGGGTAATAATCGAGATTGTTTGTGGGACTTTTTAATCACGCCCAGATACATCTCGATTTAAGAACCGAGATGGTATACTTTAATCTCGATTTATAATCGAGATCGTTTGCGATTTTTTTAGTAGTAGCTAATGCACATGGTTCAAATTCTGTACAGCATGTTACTGCTAGTACTTAAACACAGGTAGTACCTCGTCGTAGTGGAAGGGTTGTTCATCAACCTAATCGATATATGTTCTTGAAAGAGTCTTTTGATAGGATTCCAGTAGAACTAGATATTGAGCTCTGTAAGTACAATAAAGCACTACAAAACAAAGATGCAGATCTTTGGCAAAGGGCTATGAATTCAGAGATAGAATCTATGTATTCCCATCAGGTCTAAAAACTTATAGAACCACTCGAAGGAATAAAACCCATTGGATGCAAGTGGATCTACAAGAGAAAGAGAGGAGTAGACGGGAAGGTTGAAACCTTCAAAGCTAGGCTTGTTGCAAAAGGGTTCACTCAGAAAGAAGAAATCGATTATGAAAAAACCTTTTCGCCAGTAGCCATGCTTAAGTCTATCCAGATCCTTTTATCCATTACTGCTCATTTTGATTACAACATTTGGTAAATGGATGTCAAGACAGATTTCCTTAACGGATGTCTTGATAAGTGTATCTATATGATACAACCAGATAAATTCATTGCAAAGGGTCAGGAGCACATGTTGTGTAAGCTTAAGAGATCTATTTATGGATTTAAGTAGGCATCGAGGTCCTGGAATACTCGGTTTGATCAAGCTATAAAATCTTATGATTTTGATCAGAGTCCGAATGAGTCTTGTGTGTACAAGAAGTGTGATAGAAGCGTGGTGATTTTCTTAGTACTTTATATAGACGATATCTTGCTCATCGAAAATGATGTAGAGGCATTATCTATGGTTAAAGTATGGTTATCTGAGCAGTTCGATATGAAGGACTTTGAAGAAGCCATTCATATCCTTAGGATCAAACTTATGCGAGATCGAAAATAAAGGATGTTGAGATTATCACAAGCAAAGTATATCGACGATATCCTTACTTGTTTTAGCATGTATGATTCTAAGAAAGGATTTTTTCCTTTCATGCATGGAATTACTCTATCCAAAGATTAGTGTCCTAAAACACCTGATGAAACAGAGAAGATGAAAGCGGTTCCTTATGCTTCGGCAGTAGGAAGCCTCATGTATGCTATGCTTTGCACTAGACCCGACATCTGTTTTGCCGTTGACATGGTTAGCAGATATCAGTCTAACCCAGGGCAGGAGCATTGGACTGTGTTAATAATATAATCAAGTACCTGAAAAGGACTAAGAATTATACGTTGGTTTACCAGCCAAACAGTCTAGTACCTTTTGGGAACACAGACTTAGATTTCAAGTCTAACAAGGATTCCCACAAGTCTACCTTAGGATGTGTTTACCTTAGGAGGTGGAGTTATAAATTGGAGGAGTATCAAACAATCCTGTATTGCTGATTTCACCATGGAGGCCGAGTTCGTGGCAGCTTCTGAAGCAACCAAGGAGGCCGTTTGACTTAGGAACTTCCTGTTGGATCTAGACGTGGTATCTTCAGTTCAGTTGGCTATTGTACTTTATTGTGATATTAACAGAGTAGTTGCAAACTCGAAGGAACCTATGGTTCACAAGAAAGAAAAATTACATTGAGCGTAAGTAACACCTAATACGAGAAATTGTACAGAGAGATGATGTTGCTGTAACCAAGATTGTATTAGGAGATAATCTTACATATCTTTTTATAAAGAGTTTACCGGTTAAGACTTTTGATGGTCATATAGAGGGCATGAGAGTCAGATGTATGACAGCATGATTTTGAGTATAAGTGGGAGATTGTTAGGATTGGTATACTGAAAATCATGTTTTTAGAATATAATTTTATTTTAATAAAATTAATTTTTTATTTTATGAGAATCTTTATGAGCAATGCATGTATATCATTTCTTTTAATATATTGTATGGATATCTGATATTCTATATAATATTTAATATGAAGTGTAGAGTACGATTTACACACAGAAGATCAGATTTTATATTTTTGCAGAATATAATCTTTATGTTCACAATTTATATGCAAATGAACATAACATCGGTACGACTGTAGTACAGAGTTTTAGTAGGTCTGTCTTGGTTACATGGAACATATAATAGCGTCGTCTATTTTTCTAACTCTCTGTGGTAGTACATTTTGTGTGTATTAAACGGGACATATTAGGATAATTAATTTTATACTAACTATAAAAAATAATTCACACCCCAAGGTTATTATGAATAGTGCTTATGTTTTTTATCTTGAAATAATTATTTATTTACGTATATTTAATATTTGTTATTTTGATTCATTAGAGGGTGTGATCTTATATGGGTCTATATTTCTGGTGAGTTGGATAACGATATTATTTATGTGGAGAATATTAATTATTGACGGAATTCACGTCACAAAAGATTGGGATTGACGATACCCCCTTAAGAAAGTTTATAAGTTTTGACCGGATCAAACCCTACAGATAGATTTAATTATCCGGCGGTCAAATAAGTTAAGCGGAATAGTTTAAGAAATTTCAAGATGCCGATTAAATTAAATTATCAGTAATTAAATTTAATTGGCAGGTATTTGTGAATTTTAACGTGAGGAGAAATAGTAAGCATTTAATACAAGAGCTTAATGCAAGTTGGCCTTGAGATTATGGGTCAGAGTGCAATTATAGTTCTTTAGTGGTGTGAACTGTAATTCAGTATTTTATGGAAATTATAGAAACCGCTACAAGGCTTTCAAAATTACAAATACTGCTATAAGATTTTCTTAATTGCAGAAACTGCTGATGGGTGTCTGTGTTCCACTGAAATCTTAATCATAATTACTCCACAAGTCCCTACTGTAGCCCTATATATATGCGGGTAGGCTGAACCAGTTTCATAACTTGTTTTTCAAGACTAAAACTGTTCAGGTTCTGTAGGTACGCATTCTTAATAGATTGTAATCCATCCTACATTCAAGAATTCCATAAGAGAATACAGTAGAAGATCTGACAGGAACTTCAACTCAGGTTCAAATTCGTAGTTGAAGATTCGACCGGTAAAAATGTATTCTTTTAAAATTAACTGTGGTTGCGCGGGTTTTATTTTGATCGTTCGTCACCAAAAGTTTTATCTAGAGCTCATTTTGGTGATTGCCCGTTCAGTTATTTTTTTAGATGATCATTTACAAAAATAAATATTTTGGCAGTTTTGCCTCCAACACTCATTGGTTGGCATTTTCTATATGAACGTATCTTCGGTACGATTTTTAGAGGACGATTTGGAGACGTCGATACTCTGCTGCATTATTGACTCACACCCCGACTCATACTACTGTCCTTCTCTCCCAGAGTATTGGAATTGGGACTTTCTCGGCAATTGAAGAGACGATCATTACATACCATGACTTGTGGACTCATTTGGGATACCGCGCTATTGGTACTCCTGTTGGAATCCCGATAGTTCTCTCTCCACATTCTCTATCCCCGTGGAGAGGTCGGGTTAGAATTTGAATTTTAACTTACGAATTGCAATGTTTTTCATTTTCATTTGTTATCACTAGGTTTTAATTACCTTGTTCACATGCTTAATGGTTGATTTTGAATAGTTACATTGTTAGCATGCTCAATTCTAAAGATCTTACTTAATATTGGACTATTCATGCTTTCGTTGTGGTTTTAATTGGTATAAGTCTTAATTTCTCCTGTAATTCTGCTTCATATTCGACCTCGTACATCGCATGTTAGCAACCAACACACTATTTATTTAAAACCAGCGAAACAGTGTCAACATATCTCGCGGTCGCAACTTTCATGGTTGCGGGCACAACTATTTGGCACTTAAATGCTTGCGGCCGAGAGCTTATTCTTCACGCCCGCAACCTGTAAGTCTTCTGGCCTTGCGACCGCAACCTTTATAGGTTATGGCAGCAAACCTTTTCTGTTTTCAGTAGCTTAATTTTGCTGTTACAGTATTCTGTTGATAGTTTATGATATCCAGTATGCAATATATAGTGTGGCTTTAGCATGATTAAATCTTTAAGATTATTTTTCTCTTGTTTAAACCTATGTTATGTTTACCATGCATCATTAGTATTATTTGACATGATTAGGGTTTGTTTGTTTCATTTAATAATTTTATTCTTTGTTTATCGCATGCAATTTTTATCATGTATCCTTTAGTACATAGATTCAGCATGATTAGGAATTAGGCTTTCTTTTGTACTTTGTTATGCGTTTATATACTTAGAATATATATTTTCTTACTTGATTTTGCTTGTTCTCTATGTGTCTCTATTTTCTGTATTTATTTGCATTTGAAAATTTTAATTAAGAATCAATGATAATTAGTAGAGGCCATCTCATGGTTGGGCAAACGGGGTGCCTAACACCTTTTTTGATTCGTACCTTAGCCCCGAACCCTTTTTTTCTCTGGTTAAAGTTTTAAAGATCAGTTGCAACTTTTTGTTTTTCTTGATTTTTCTCAAAAACTAAGTGGCGACTTCATTTTTCAATAAAAAAGGTTTTCAAAATTTTTTGTTTTTCAAAGTGTTAAAAATTTTCAAAATAGCTCTTAAATTTTCTATTTTTGCAAAAACTCAAAATTCTGGTGACAGTATTTTCTTGCGACTCCACTTGAAAGTGGTTTACAAAATCTAATAAGAGGGTTAAACTTGAAAGCATTATTAGTTCTTAATTGTACTTTCTCATTTGCATTCTCGCATGTATCCTACATTGCTCTTAGCCACCGCTTAGCCTACCCGATACCCTGGTCAGTTTACTGTCTTAGGGCTATGTTGGGAAAGAAAGTAAGCCTTTTGGCCACACACTCCGACAGGTGCAGCACAAAGGGTTATTGCGTATCGTTTGACCATGCCTTACACCAAACTTGGTATGGGAGGTATATTCTTGACTCTATTCAGAAGGTACTCAGAGTTTGACTAAATCGGCTTTTTCTGCATATAATAGCTTAGAATTCTCTATTAGGTACAAAACCTGTAGGATTATGTGTTTTAATTTAATTTAATTTTTTATTTATATATGTTTAAGACCTTTGTTTGATTGTTTGGTTTAGGATAGGTTTCTTCCTGGGGTTTTGCCCGAGTTTTCTTTAGACCGCTTGTTTGGTTTACGTTAGCTTCCTTCTCAGGTTCTTACCCGGGTTTAGTGTTAACCTTTGTTTGTATTAGGATCTCGATTTTTCTCATAAGGCTTTGCCTGAGTTTTGGTTTAGGACCCTTTATTGGTTTAGGATAGCTTTCCCTCTCCCAAGGCTCTACCCGAGATATCGATTTAGCACCCTTGATTTTATTTAGGCTTGCTTTCCCCCCGGGCCCCTGCCCGGGTTTCTCGCTTGAGGTTTTGTTTGGTTTAAATTAGTTTTCCTCTCGGAGTTTTGTCTGATTTTTCCCTTAGAACCTTCGTTTAGCCTTATTCTGGGGAGTTGTTTGTTCCCTTGTATAGTGTTAGTTAAGGATTTTTAGGCTTTCTTGTCGGGGTTTTCAGTTGTTGTGCTTACCATTATATAAATTACTTTGTACTATTCCAATTGTAGATTGACTATTGCAATGAATGCAAATTATTAGCATAGGTTTAGGCCACACTAGAATATCTTCTAAAAAATAACGTAGCCATTTTGCTTCTTCCACATCTTTGTCTAAAGTTATAAATTCAGTTTCTATTGTTGACTTAACGGTGCATGTCTGTTTACAAGATTTCCAAGACACAGCTGTACCTCCGAGAATGAAGACATATCCATTTGTAGATTTTGAGTCTTTTATATTACAAATCCAGTTGGCATCACAATAGCCTTCTAAAATAACTAGATATCATGTATAACACAACCCATAATTACGGGTGTATCTTAGATATCTAAGAACCCTAACTATAGCTTTCTAGTGGTCTGTCCATAAGTCATTTGTGTATCTACTTAATTTACTCACTGCATATGCTATATTTGGTCGTGTGCAGTTCATTAAGTACATTAGACTCCCAATAATCTTGTAATATTCTAATTGAGATATGTTTTTGCCGTATTTTTAGATAGATGTAGATTTACGTCTACCGGTGTTCTCGCTGGACGACCATCATCCTAGGTGAATTTACTAAGTATTTTCTCAATGTAATGAGAATGACACACAAAATATCTATTAGATGTTTTAAAAATTGTCATTCCTAAAATAACATCTGTTACTCCCATATCTTTCATGTCAAACTGTTTATTCAACATTATCTTTATAGATATAGTCATTTGATCATCACTACCTTTGATGAGCATGTAATCAACATAAAGACAGATGATGACATATCCTTTGTCTGTGTTTTTAACATAGCCACACTTGCCACATTTGTTTATCTTGAAACCATTTGACATATTGTTAAATTTTTCATGTTATTGTTTTAGTGTTTACTTTAATCCATAAAGAGATTTGATGAGTTTATAAATTTTGTTCTTTTTTTCAAGAACAACAAATTACTCTTCAGGTTGTTCCACATAAATCTCTTTATTCAATTCACTATTCAAGAATGCCATCTTTACCTCCATTTGATCTATATCTAGATTAAATAACGTGGCTATGAAAATTAGCATATGTATAGATATTATTCTTGTAACCAGCAAATATGTGTCAAAGTAATCAAGACATTTTTTTCGTCTATATCATTTGACCATAAGTCTTGCTTTATAATTGTCAATTAAACCATCCACTTTCATCTTTTTCTTGAACATCTATTTATACCCAAGAGGTTTACAAATGGGTGGAAGATCAACCAGTTCCTATGTGTGGTTTCTGAAGGATAGAATCAATTTCATTATTCACAGCCTCTTTATAAGTTGAGACTCATTTTCTAACAAAAATATTAAAAAATCTGGACCAAAAAATTTAGATATTCTAACCCGTTAACTACGTCTAGGTTCTTTATTATCTTCTCCTTCTTGATTTTCCTCGTGATCACTATTTTGACCAGTGCCATAAGTTTTTTTTACAGAACTTGTCTCATGTTCAGAATTACAAGAAAATATATGTTCAAAGAACACCACATTCATTCACTCAATAATAGTATTAACATGCATAATTGGAATTTCAAATTTATGAATCAGAAACAAATAAGCAATACTATTATTAGCATAACCGATAAATACACAGTTAACGGTTTTAGATCCTAATTTTGACCTCTTTGGGTGTATGCATTGCTACTTTTGCCAAACACCCCCGTACTTTTATGAATTTATAGGTACACATTCAACATTTTCATAATTAATAAGATGTCTTATTTATTTTCTTGTAGTGTATCTTATTAAGAATATAATTAGTTGAAAGAGCAGCTTCCCCTCACAAGTTCTGAGATAATCCAGAACTAATCAGCATATCATTCATCATATCCTTTAAGGATCTATTCTTCTATTCAGCAATATTATTTTTCTGTGAAGAATATGATGCAGTTGTTTGATGAATTATGCCATGTTGTAAATAGAATTCACCAAAAAGTGATTCATATTCATCACATCTATCACTCCTTAGAGTTTTGATCTTCTTTCCAAATTGATTTTCAACTTCATTCTTGTAGTGCATAAACATTTTCAAAGTTTCATCTTTGCTTCTAAGCAAATAGATGTAGCAGTATCCATTACTATCGTCAATAAAAGTAATTAAATACTTTTTACTACCTCTTGTTTGAATTGATTTAAAATTATAAATATTACTGTAAATTAGATCTAGAGGTTCTGTATTTCTTTTAATAGAATGGAAAGTAATTTTAGCTAATTTTGCCTCTACACAAATTTCACATTTGTGATTCAGATAACTATCAAACTTAGGTAAGCAATTACTGTTAATTAATCTACATAGAGAATTATAGTTAACATACCCCAATCTACCATGCTATAAAGAAGATTCAAGAATATAAGCAGAAGAAGATTCGATTTTATTCATAGCATTTTAGGTACAACAACCATTACATTTAATTTGAATAGACCATTCGACTAATACCCCTTTGTTAGGAATGTATACTGAAAAGTCATGCCTTTTAGGTTTTTTATTCTTGATCCCTGACATATTAATGAGAAACATTTGAGATGTTTTTGCATTCGTGGTTTTATATTTATATTTGTGATGAATGAATGCATAGT
>JAULJZ010179504.1:0-46301 GCA_032270985.1 Heliamphora pulchella
TTCAGTCGACTGAAGAGAGCACTTCAGTCGACTGAAGTGCCTCGAGAAACACAAACTGCCACAGTTCAGTCGATCGAACTCCTAGGTTCAGTCGACCGAACTCAACAAAAGCTGTTCAGTCGACCGAACATAGCTGTCCAGTCGACCGAACCTCAGGGTTTTCAAGCTACTATTTTGTCTCGATTTTGGTGTTCTAAGGCCAACCCAAACAAGTCAAAAACCAACCTAACCCATCTAAACAAGGTCCGAGAAAGCTTAAAACACAAATAAACATGCTGTTCTATAACGCCATAACATAAACCAAGCATTGATGATATATAACATGAAGGAAAAACATGTCAACATTTATATATATCAAAATTAACTAGGTTCGGGGTCTCACAGAAGCATTGGACAATAGTAAAACATATAATCAAGTACTTGAAAATGACTAGGAATTATATTTTAGTTTACCAGGCAGAGATGGTCTAGTACTTTTGAGGTACACAGACTCGGATTTCAGTCAAATAAGGATACCTAAACATTTACCTAGGGATATTTGTTTAACTTAGAAGGTGGGACACATCGAGTGTAAATATCACATGATATGAGAGATTATACAGAGATGTGATGTAGCTGTGGCCAAGATTAAATCAGGAGACAACCTTGCAAATCCTTTTAGAAAGAGCTTACCGGTTAAGATTTTTGATAGTCATGTAAAAGGTATGAGAGTCAAATGTATGACAGTATGCTTTTGAGTATAAGTGAGAGATTGTTAGAGTTGTATAGTAAAAATCATGATTTTAGTTTTAATATTTAATTTTATTTATTAAAAAAATTAATTTTTTTATTTTATAAGAATCTTAATGAGTAATGTATGCATTTTATTATTTATTTAATATTGTGCATGTATGTCTTTTATTCTACATAGTATTTAATTTGCTGTGTAGAGTTCGACTTACACATAAAAGACCAGATTATCGATTTTGTAGAATATAAGTTTTTAGTTCACAGTTTAGATAAAATTGGACATACCATCGGTTGTATTGAACATGACCAAGTTGGAAAAATTAATTTTGTACTGACTTTATAAATTAATTCACACTCGATGGTTATTATGAGTGTTTATGCTCTTAATTCCGAAATAATTATTAATTGTGTATATTTAATATTCGTTGTTTTAATATTCTAATGAGTTGGATAATAGTATTAATATTTAATACGATGGATATGAATTATTTAATACGATGGATATGAATTATTGATGGAATTTACGTCATGAAAATAAACGAGATTATTGATACCCCCTTAAGGAAATTTGTAAGTTTTGACCGAGTCAAATTATGTAGGTGAATTTTATAATCCGATAGTTAAATAAGTTAAGCAAAATGATTTAAGACAATTTTGAAGAAGTCGATTAAATATAATTGTCAGTAATTTAATTTAATCGATTGTAATATTAACGTAGGGAGAATAAATAAGTATTTAATAATAGGATTTCGAATACTACGATTTTGAGAATAAGGATGGGAGTGCAATTATAATTCTTTAGTGGAATGAATTATAATTTATGTTTTTATGAAATTACTTTTGGGTTGAGATATGATTTCATAATTACATTGGTAGCTCATGTCTTATTTATTCCACTGGTCCCTGCTATAGACTATTTATATATTGTTATAAAACCTAGCCGTCAGATATTGCATATAACGTTGTAGGGTTTTCACGTCTTATGAATCCAATGAACAGGCGGCTGGACAGATTTCGAAGAATATGATAAGATAAAGGCCACACTTTGTTTGTGTTTTGCATTTGGGAATACAATAGAAGGCTTGTGTTGGAGATTTGACTAGAATTCAAAAATCGCGACAGATTGTTGACGAAAAGTTGTTGCAGCAATCGAAATCATCCAACCAAATTTTGAAAGGCATAATCCTAAAACTAACTTTGGGAGTATTATCGAATTTTATTTTGATTGTTCGATATTAAAAGTTTAAATCTGGAACTTGTTTAAGTGTTTGTTCGTCCAATTAATTTTTGATAAAAACCATAGACATAATCTTAGGATCTTAGTAGTTTGCCTTAACAGAATCATGGGTTTAAGTGTGATTTGTGGTAAATTTATTATGTGTTGGCTTAACAAGATTTCAACGACTATTTTTATGACAACAAACCAAAGTCTCTAATTATGCAATTTGAGATTGTTTGCAGGAAATTAATGTTTAGCACAATTACAGATAGAAATTAGAAGTCATGAAGCAATTCAAGTCAAATACTTTGGCTACAAGTATTGGAGCAAAGAAAGAGAAATTGAAGACTTAGTTTAAATTTTCAAATGTAGTGCAATTTAGGAGCAATGCAAGTTCATAATCTTGTTTATATCTCTTGAAGCTCACAGGAGACCTTAGATGGACCATAGGATTTTCAATACTCATAAAAATCAATTTCTAAAAATCAAAATGAAAATTGAAGAACCTAAAATGAGAAAAACATGTTTTATAGCAATTTAGTCAACTAGAGAATATGTTCCAGGTGACTGAATACTTACTAAAAATTCAAAACTTGAACCAAAGGAGGTTCAGTTGACTGAAGTTCCAAGTTCAGTCGACTGAATGGTGTATGATTCTTCAAATGTTGATGCTTAAGATCGAAAGAACCATGAAGATTTGCAAAAAGAAGGGAAGGTAGTAAAAGATCATTCTATGGATCAAATCATAGGTGAACCTTCACAAGGGGTAACTACTCGATCTTCTTTCAAAAATATTTGTGACCACCTTGCTTTCCTATCTCAAGAAGAACCTAAGAATATAAATGATGCTTTAGATGATGAATCTTGGATAATAGCTATGCAAGAAGAATTAAATCAATTTGAAAGAAATAAAGTTTGGAATTTAGTTCTTAGACCTATAGACCACACTATAATTGGAACTAAATGAGTTTATAGAAGTAAAAATAATGAAAATGGCATTGTTGTCCAGAATGAAGCTAGATTAGTTGCACAAGGTTACAACCAAGAAAAAAGTATAGATTTTGTTGGCCAAATCATATTTTTAAATTATCAAAAGCTCTATATGATTTAAAGCAAGCTCCTAGAGCTTACTATGAAAGATTAAGTAGTTTCTTGTTGGAAAATGGTCTCACAAGAGGAAAGGTTGACACAACACTATTTATCAAAACAAACCATGAGGATATGCTTATTGTTCAAATATACGTTGATGATATTATTTTTGGTGCTACTAACGAACATTTGTGCAAGGATTTCTCATTATGTATGCAAAAAGAATTTGAGATGAGCATGATGGGAGAATTAACATTCTTTCACGGGCTTCAAATTAAACAAGCCAAAAATGGGACGTTTGTGAATCAATCAAAGTACGTAAGGAACTTGCTCAAACGATTCAACATGGAAGATGGAAAAGTGATGAGAACACCCATAAGTCCCTCAATAGAGCTCGACATCGATGAGCAAGAAAAATCGGTGGACACTAAGTTCTACCAATGTATGATTGGTAGCTTATTATACTTAAGCGCTAGTAGACCCGATATAATGTTTAGCGTATGTATGTGTGCTCTATTTCAAGCATCTCCTAAAGAATTACATTTAATTGCAGTTAACGGAATTTTAAGATATTTAATCGGCACCATAGATATAAGTTCATGGTATCCTAAATTCACATCTTTTAAAATGATTAGTTATTTCGATGCGGAATTTACCGGGTACAAAATTGATCGCAAAAGCATAAGTGGAATTTGTCATTTCTTAGGAAAATTTCTTGTCTCTTGGTTTTCAAAGAAATAAAATTAAATAGCCTTATCCATCGCCGAATATGTAGCCGTGGGTAGTTGTTGTGCACAAATCCTATATATGAAACAATAACTCCAAGATTTTAAATTAAACTTTGATGCTGTGCCAATTAAATGTGATAATACAAGCGCTATTAATATCTCTAAAAATCCTATATCACATTCACGAACCAAACATATCGAAATAAGACATCATTTTCTTCGTAATCATGTACAAAAGGATAACATTTATCTTGAATTTGTATGCACAAATGAATAATGGACCGATATTTTTACAAAACCACTTAATGAGGATATATTTATTCTAATAAGAAGAGAATTGGGCTTGTTACATAATCGAGAAGTTGTGTGAAACTAATTAAACCATAAACTCAATCAAAAGACAATTTTTATAAAACAGAAGAGCGTCAGACAACTGAAGATCCCATTCCAGTTGACTGAGTGGCTACTGAAATTCCAATTTTTCAAACAAATTAACAAGTCAGTCGCTTAAACCCACCCTATTAGCCGATTGAAAAGTTACTAAAAAATTACTTAGACTTGCTTCGCATAACTCAGTCGACTGAATCCCTAACTTTAGTCGATTGAACCGTCGGGTTTTTAAAACCCTAAAGTTGACTGATTTGGCTTTTTAGTCGGCTTTCCCTTAAAAATTTCCCACTCGATTTCCTATCTCTTTTCACTAAAATCGAACCCTACTCCTCCAAAACTCCTCCCACTCGGTTTATTCATCATTCCCATCCTCTCCATCTTCAATTCCTCCTTCTAAATACTTGATTCCATCATGCCTCCTAGATCTAAAAGTGGAAAGGGTAAGGGTATTGCTCGTTCAGAAACTTCGGAACGGAAT
This sequence comes from Heliamphora pulchella, assembly GCA_032270985.1. Classification (NCBI taxonomy): domain Eukaryota; kingdom Viridiplantae; phylum Streptophyta; class Magnoliopsida; order Ericales; family Sarraceniaceae; genus Heliamphora; species Heliamphora pulchella. The sequence continues at coordinate 4,634 of JAULJZ010179504.1, forward strand.
GAAAACTTGTCCTCTATGGGTAAGGCTAAGGATCTCTATAAGAATCATCTTTCTTCTCTAGAACCGATCTTTGGTAAGTTTTTGGACATACATTTTATGGACATCTATTTTCCTAATGTTTCGGTTGGGGTGTCTATTTATTTTACCAACCTAAGGGTATATTTCCTCAACATATTCGCTTGGTTTATGCCAATCTCGTAAAAGAGGACAAACCTAACCCTAACAATCCTTAGACTCATCTTTCAACTTATTTATTTGGAAAATCATATCGTTTTACCGACAAAGACATTGCAAATCTTTTTGGTCTTGATAGAGGCGATTTCATTTGTCCTAGACCATCATCTAATTGGATTTTAGAATGTGGTTTTACTCCTCAAGAATTCTTGCCCATGGTTATGAGTGAAATGGTGGTAAACTTTGCTCTCACCCCTAAATAATCTCAACTCAAACTTGAGGCTAAAATCATCCATCTCATTATCACATATAATATTCTACCCCAGAGTGGTTCAAGAACGCACATATCCTATCTCGATTGCTTTATTATGTGGTGTGTCTACACTGGTAAGTGTCTTGATCTTCTATCTCTCATTTGTACATGGATACTTGCCAAAAAGAGCACCAAACGACACACTCTCCCTTATGGTGCTTATCTTACTCCTCTCTTTGAGTCCTTTGGTTTCTCCCCATCTCCATCTAATTTTTTTCTACCAAAATCAACCAACTTCTTTAATGACAAATCTCTCAAACTCATGGGATACTTTTTACAAGATGGGGGTTGGCGTCCCAAATTTGGACGACAACGGGAAGCACCTCAAGTGATTGAAGATAGTGAAGCGGATGAAGAAGCAAGAGCTTATGATAAAGCCAATGCTCCTCCTTAAGAAGCTCCTAATGTTGATCCTTCTTGACGAGCAAAATATCTTGAAAATATCGTGAACTACTTTATTGTTGAACCTTAGTGGTAATTCATAAGCAAAATATCTTGAAAGTATCTTGAACTACTTTATTATTGAACCTTAGTGGTAATTGATATGCATATCTTGATGACTTTTTATGACTTTTTGGTACTTGAAACTTAGATGTATGCATATTCTTTTTGTTATGATATTCTACTCTTTTATGCTTTTATGTTCTTACATGAATATCTTTGTTTGACGTTTGAATTATATCATGATAAATTGCAATATGTTTTGAGAACTTGTGTGCTTATATTGCTTAAAGTTATATTGAAAATAAGCTTAAAGAATGTTAAGTCTTCAATTTGTGCTATATTGATAATTCATGGTAACTTGTGCTTTTTGAACTTAAATGATGCAATCCTTCAAATTCTGTATGCATATTATGAGGGGGAGTTATTCAATTCTTATACATGGTTATTGTGAGGGGGAGCAATGTATAGCTTTCCCACATTATTTTACTCCTTATTTGTCATCATCAAAAAGGGGGAGATTGTCGGCCTAACAAGATTTTAACGACCATTTTAATGATAACAAACCAAAATATTTAATTGTACGATTTGAGATTGTTTACAGGAAATTAATGTTTAGCACAATTATGGATACAAATTGAAAGTCATGAAGCAATTCAAGTCAAATACTTTGGCTACAAGTATTGGAGCAAAGAAAGAGAAATTGAAGATTTAGTTTAAATTTTCAAATGTATTGCAATTTAGGAGCAATGTAAGTCCACAATCTTGTTTATATCTCTTGAAGCTCATAGGAGAACTTAGATGGACTATATGATTCTCAATACTCATGAAAATTATTTTTCCAAAATCAAAATGAAAATTGAAGAACCTAAAATGAGAAAAAATAAGTTTGATAGCAATTCAGTCAACTAAATAATATGTTCCAGGTGACTGAATACTTACTGAAAATTCAAGACTTGAACCAATGGTGGTTCAGTTGATTGAAGTTCCAAGTTCAGCCGACTGTATTGGAGGCAAATTGCCAAGATCATTGATTTGTGTACGATTTTTTGAAAAATAAAAACTGGACGGGCAATCTACGAAATAGGCTCCAAAAAAAAACTTTTTGATGTTGAACAATAAAAAAAAACTCGTGCAACCACAGTTAGTTTAGATGAATACCTTTCGGTCATTTCTTCAACTATGAACTTTTGATTTTCTGATGCTATTTTCTGTTTCCCATAACCAAGACAGACCTACTAAAATTCTGTGCTACAGTCGTACCGATGGTTTGTCCAATTCCATCTAAACTGTGAACAAAAACTTATATTTTGTAAGAACCTATAATCTGGTCTTCTGTGTGCAAGTCGTACTCTATATACCAGATTAAATATTGTACAGAATAAAGGACATCCATACATAATATTAAAAAAATAATATTACATTCATTACTCATTAAGATTCGCATAAAATGAAAAAAATAATTTTATTAAAAATTAAATTAAATACTAAAGCCAACAACATCCGTGATTTTTAGTATACAACTCTGACAATCTGCCACTTATACTCAAAATCGTGTTGCCATATATCTGATTCCCATGCCCTCTACATGACTATCAAAAATCTTAACCGATAAGCTCTTTGTAAAAGAATCTGCAATATTATCCTCTGATACAATCTTGATCATAGCAATATCACCCTTCTGTATAATTTCTTATATTAGGTGATTTCCACTCAATGTGCTTTTCTTTCTTACGGGCTCTTAGCTCCTTCGAGTTTACAATCACTCTGTTATGTTAACAATAACGTGTAATAACCGACTGAACTGAAGGCACCACATCTAGATCCAACAAGAAGTTCCTGAGCTAAACGACCTATTTGGTTGGTTCAGAAGTTGCCACGTACTCGGCTTCCATGGTAGAATCAGCAATGCAAGACTACTTGATACTCCTCTGACTAATAGCTCCACCTCCCAAGGTAAACATATATCCTAACGTAGACTTACGGGAATCTCTGTCTGGCTAAAAATCTGAGTTTGTTTATCCTAAAGGTACTAGACTATCTGCCTGGTAAACCAACATATAATCTCTAGTTCTTTTTAGGTACTTGATTATATTCTTTACTACAGCCCAATGCTCTTACCCTGGGTTGCACTGATATCTGTTAACTATGTCAACGACAAAGCAGATGTCAAGTTTAGTACAAAGCATAGTATACATTAGGCTTTTTACTGCCGAAGCATAAGGAACTATCTCTATTTTTTTCATCTCATCAGGTGTCTTAGGACACTAATCCTTAGACAGAATGATTCCATGCCTAAAAGGGAGAAACTCTTTCTTAGAATTTTACATGCTAAAATGAGTAAGGATGTCATCGATATACTTTGCTTGTGATAAGCCCAACATCCTTTATTTTCGATCTTGCAAAAGTTTGATACCAAGAATGTGACTGGCTTCTCCCAAGTCCTTTATAATGAACTACCCAGATAACTATACTTTTACCAAAGATAACACCCCCATATCTTTTCGATGAGAAGTATATCATTTACATAAAGTATTACAAAGACCACCACGCTTTTGCCACGTTTCTTGTACACACAGGACTCATTTAGACTTTAATCAAAATTATAAGACTTAATGGCTTGATCAAATCGAGTATTCTAATACCTCGATATCTGCTTAAGTCCATAAATAGATCTCTTAAGCGTGCACAACATGTGCTCCTGACCATTTGCTATGAAATCATCTAGTTGTATCATATAGATACACTCGTTAAGACTTTCATTAAGGAAAGCTGTCTTGACATACATTTGTCAAATTTTGTAATCGAAATGAGCCGTAATGGAAAAGAGAATTCGAATAGACTTAAGTATGGCTACCAGCGAAAAGGTTTCCTCATAATCGATCCCTTCTTTTTAAGTGAACCCTTTTGTGACAAGCCTAGCTTTGAAAGTTTTAACCTTTTTTGTCTACTCTTTTCTTCCTCTTGTAGATCCACTTACATTAGATGGATTTTATCTCTTCAGGTGGTTCTATAAGTTCCTAGACTTGATTGAAATTCATAGATTCAATCTCTAAATTCATAGCCATTTGCCAAAGATCTGTATCTTTGGCTTGGAGTGCTTTGTTGTAGTTACATGGTTTAATATCTAGTTTTATTGAGATCTCGTCAAAAGACTCTCCCAAGAACATATACCGATCGGGTTGATGAACAACCCTCCCACTACGACGAGACACTACCTGCGTCTGTGTACTAACAGTAATGCACTGTGTAGAATCTGAACTCCATGCACCATTACCCACATGCTTGTCTGGTATGTTAATGGTAGCACCCTGTTTAAGATATGCACCTGCTCTGATAATCCTCCCACTACGACGAGACAATAAAATATCAGTGACTTGTGATTCTTCTTCCGTTCTACTGGTATTTTCTCTCAATTTTTTCAGAACAATTCTACTTTTGGGCCTGTGGTCCATAATATAATCCTCTTCTAAGAATTGGGCATTGGTGTTAACAATGACTTTTTGATCCTTAAGATTATGAAATAAACCACCATTCGTTCCCTTAGGATACCCGACAATGAAATAGACTTATGTCCTTGGTTCCAACTTACTTGCATTTCCTTTCAGCATATGTGCTGGACACCCCTAAATTTGAATATGTCTCAAACTAGGCTTGCGCTCAATCCATAATTCTGTAAGAGTAGAAGGTAGTGACTTAGAAAGTACCAAGTTTAGGATATAAGCCGCTGTTTCTAATGCAAGTTCCTAAAATAAATTAGGTAATTTCGAATAACTCATCATCGACCTTACTATCTCTATAAGAGTCCTATTCTTTCTTTCTGCTACACCATTCTGCTACGGAGTGTCCGGTGCAGTCAACTGGGATATAATCCTCTCTAACGACAAGTAATCCCTAAACTCTCCAAAGAGGTACTTCCTACCATGGTTGGATCATAGTGATTTGATACTTTTACCTAGATGCTTCTCCGCCTCCGCCTCTGCCTTGAATTCTTTGAATTTCTCAAAGTATTTAGATTTACGGTGCTTTAAGTAAATGCATCCATACCTTGAGTAGTCGTCAATGAAACTAACGAAGTACTCAAAGCCACCCTTAGTTCGGATAGTCATAGGACCACACAATTAGAGTAAACTAGTTCCAATAGTTCTGTAGCTCTATAGCTTTTGGCCGAGAAGGGCCTCTTGATCATCTTACCTTCTAAGCAGGACTCACAAACTAGAAGTGTCTCCACTTCCAATGAAGTCAAAGGTCCATCTTCTACCAGTCTATTTATCTTTTTTAAATTAATATGACCCAAGCATAAATGCCAAAGAAACGTTTGGTTCATTGAAGAAGGATTCTTTCTCTTATATGATAAATTAGATGTGTTATTCAATTCAATTAGTTATAGTTTAGAAGAGATAGGAGATATAACATATAGATCACCCATCATTGAACCAGAACAAATAAAATATTTATTTTTCTTAATAACAAAAGTGTCATTAAAATGAACAGAATATTTGTCCTTTATTAAATTAGAAATCCAAATTACATTTCTTCTAATAGAAGGTACATAAAGACAATATTTTAAAATTAAAATCCTATCTCTACTAAAGCTTAGGATGACATCTCCTACTGCAACTGCTGCCACCCTTGTATTATTGCTCATATGTAGGTAAATTTCTTCATCACTGAGCTATCTGATTTCCTAGAACCCAGGCAAAGAATTGTAAACATGATTAGTGGCTCCCGTATCTACACACCAAATACCGGTAGATGACACCGCTAAACATGTTTCAACAACCAGTGAATAGAAATTACCTTGTTTTTTCTACTTACTGAGAAAAACTAGACACTGCTTTTTTCAATGCCCAAACTAATTACAGTGATAGCATTTGTCTCTCGGCTTTTTCACACCAGCTTCTGGCCCTTTTGCTGCTTTTCGACCTATGCCTCCCTATTTCTGAACTTTTTTCTTATTCTCGCCTTTTTGATTAAGAGAAAGTGCCTTTTTCTAGCCACATACACAGTGCCTGGCTTCTTAAGAACACCCTCGGCTACTTGAAATTCTTTAAGAAGTTTTGCCAATGAAAAATTGAGCTTATTCATGGAATAATTTAGGCAGAATTACTTAAAGCTATTAGGCAGTGACTGGAGTATGAAATCGACCTGGGTTTTTTCGTTAATCTCAGTTCCTAGGATCTCCAGTCTATTTAGATGATTGATTATTTTCTATACATGATCCCTAATTGGGGTGCTTTAAGCCATACTTGTATTCATCAGAGATTTCATAGCCACCTGCGTAGCAGCACAATTTTGATCCTTAAATATTTCTTTGAGATTCATAAACATGCCATAGACACTGGGCATAGACTAATGCTGATGCTGCAATTCATTTGACATAGAAGCAAAAATATAACAGCGAGCCATCTGATCAACTTTCTGTTACTTTTAATAAGCCTGGATTTCCTGTTCGATTGCCCCCTCATTAGGTGCTAGTAGACAAATATCAGATAATACAAACTTATAGTCCTCGGCAGTTAAGACAATATCCAAATTTTTTTTCCAGTCTACATAGTTTAGTCCCGTTAGTTTGTTTTCTTTGAGTATGGTGGCGAGTGGATTGAAAGCCATTTTAATCTTGAGAATCACATAATTAAAACAACTGTTAATTATGACGAGCAAAAATTTTGAATTTATTTTAAAATTGGTTCCCTCTACCATTTAAAAACAAACTGCTAGCAGCCTGTATCTTGCGAATAGCATGCCTTGATGGGAGGATGTCTACTATCCATCGTTTGCCCAGACATGCTATTTTATGTTATTAATTTTACTATTTAGCCAACAGACGATGCCAAGTAAAATTAAATAGCTGACACAGTTTTCGTCCAGTAAACAATAGTTGTAACTCAGACTGAGAGAACATTATTATTTACAGCTAAGTGTTAACCACCACCTAATCCCAAATCAATCGTTTCACAATAAACCCTTCAGATGAAGAAGTGATCCACACTAACCATTATCCAGAATTATCTCTAAAAGAGATTCGTACAGGCAATACCTCAATTAATTCTGTCCGATGGAGAGAAAGACCTTACTGCTAACACACAGAATTAATTATATCACCTATGAACTGATGTTGGAGACCGCAGGATTTATTTGTGAATAAATTTTCTCTCCCAATTAGATTTTTAAAATATTTTTGAGGGTTATAAAAATCTATTTAATTAAAATAAATTTATTAATTTCAAAAATTACACGATCAGAAAGATTTTAAAACGTCTTTCCGTACACACGATCCAAAAGATTTTGATTTGACAAACCATCTTTTCGTGTTTTAATGTGTAACAAATAAAATTATCGATAAATACACAGTTTTTCCTATGCTTCGTAGCTAAGGTATTGAATAAAGGCTTTCAAATATTTTATTTTTTATGTTACATGTTTTTTTAAAAATAATTTATTAAAATTAAATATTTTTCTATTTAATTATTCTAAAATTTGAAATTAATTTTCACGTTTTTTTTAAGATATTTGATTTATTGAAAAATATCTTAAACGTGGTATTTTATAAAAAATAAAATATCTAAACTTTTTCTTTTTAATTAAAACTTGTTAATTAAAAAAAATTAATTTTATTTTTCTTTTAGAAAAAAGATAATTAAAATCAAAAATTTGAAATTAATTAAAATTAACAGGAATAAATAATACATATATATATCATCCATGCAGTTTAAATAAATATAATGCATATATATATATATATATATATAGATATATATAATGATTTTATAATCAAACAGAAACTCTTTTGAGTTTCAGTCTTCTATTCAAAGATTAACATGTAATCTTTCAATTCTTATCAGAATCAGCTTCCTGTATCCAAGTCGTGACAGAATTCCTTGAGTTGCAGTGTTATACAAATGCAACACCGACCTGAGCCTTATCAGCAAAAAAAACAACCGGTCACTACCCCAGTCGAACCACCATTGCCGGCTAGCCACCGCCCGCCGCTGCTGTTGCCGTTTCCCGCGAATTCTTCCGCCTCCTTCGATGCCCGTTTCTACCCTGATTTTTTCTAAAAAATAGTTCTAATAATATACTACTTTTCTGTCAAAAACACTCCTCAAAAAACCCCCAAAAAACAGCTATCGAAAAGCCTTAAAGAGGCTGTTGCCGCCGCCGCTGCAATGGGCTGTCGTCACGGCTGCTTTTTTCTCGTTATGTGGTTATTTCATCTATGGTTTTCTACTATTTTTAGCATTGACATACAACCACATGTTACCCAGAAGAATGCCTAAAAAACAGTCCCAGAAAAGCTTGAAAAATAGCCCCTAAAACAGCCTACTGTGACCGCCGCCTTTTGCTCGGTTTTTTGTGGCTGTTTTTCTCCAAATTTTGGATTATTTTTAGATATATTTTATTGCTGTGTTTTGCTTGAAAACTTTCCCAAAAATAGTTTCAAAAACACCGAAAAAAACCACCGAAAATCGGCCAGCCACCGCCTGCCGCCACAGTCGTTGCTTTCTGCGGCTTCTTTCGCCTCCTCCGACACTCGTTTCTGCACCAGTTTTTTCAGAAAAATACTTCTAATATTATACTATTTTTCTGTCGAAAAAATCCACAATAAAACCACAAAAAATAGCCATCGAAAAACTTGGAAGAGGCTGTCACCGTCGTCGCTGTAGTGCGCCATCGTCACCGCCACTTTTTGCCTTGTTTTATGGTTGTTTCATCTCTAGTTTTCTACCATTTTTAGCACTGACATACAGCCTCATGTTACCCTAAAGAATGACTCGAAAACAGTCTCAAAAAGCTTGAAAAATAGCCCCAAAAATAGCCCGTTGCTGCCGTCGCCTTTTGTCCAATTTTCTGTGGCTATTTTCTCAAATTTTTGGACTATATTTTGGTATATTTTACTGTTGTATTATGCCTAAAAACCTTCCCAAAAATAGTTTCAAAAACACCCAAAAAAACCACCAAAAAATGGCCAGCCACCACCCGCCGCTACTACCGCTGCCGTTGCTTCGCGCGGCTTCTTTTGCCTCATCTGACGCCTGTTTTTGCCCCAGTGTTTTTTGAAAAATAGTTCTAATAATATATTATTTTTTTGTCAAAACAACTCCTCAAAAAATCCCCAAAAAATAGCCATTGAAAAGCCTAGAAGAGGCTGTCGCCGCCACTTTTTGCCTCATTTTGTGGTTGTTTCATCTCTGGTTTCCTATTATTTTTAGTACTGATATACAACCACATGTTGCCCTGAAGAATGCCTCGAAAACAGTCCAAAAAAATCTCAAAAAATAGCCCGTTGCCGCCGCCGCCTTTTGACCTATTTTTTGTTGCTGTTTTTCTCTAGTTTTTGGACTATGTTTAGGTATATTTTACTGCTGTATTATGCCTAAAAATAGTTTAAAAAATACCCAAAAAAACCACCGAAAAATGGCCCGAACCGCCACCGCTGAAGGCGCCGCTGATAGGCTATTTTTTCATTATTTTTTTTCGTGTTTTTAGGAACTGTTTTATTGCTAGTTTTAAGCCTAAAATTGCAAAAATATTGCTAAAAACCTATCACAAAAATCATAGAATAAGCATCACAATCCGTGGCTCAAACCACCCGAAACCACCGTCGGTGCTGCAAGTTATGCCACCGCCTGTTCTTCGTGTTCTTGAACATTCAAACTTGGTTAATAAATAAAAACTTTTACATCGAAAATCTATATTCTGAAGGCTCACAATCGATCTAAAAAGCTTAAACTATTACGATCAACACTCATGATTAACAAATTAAATAATCATCAATCACACATTCAATCAAACATGAAAATACTGACTATTAAAAAATCGAAATTAGAACGCCAGCAAAACAAAGTTAGCACAATTCTAAATTCACCCAGCCCCTCGATTAACCGTAAATAAAATCAAAACGGCTCTGATACTAATTGTTGGAGGCAAATTGCCAAGATCATTGATTTGTATACAATTTTTCAAAAAATAAAAATTGGATAGGCAATCATCAAAACAGGCTCCAAATAAAAACTTTTTGATGCCAAACGATCGAAATAAAAACCCATGCAATCACAGTTAGTTTAGATGAATACCTTTCGATCGTTTTTGCAACAACGAACTTTTGATTTTTTGAGTTGAAACTCCGAGCAGACCTTCTACTTTATTCCCGATGTGATTCCCAAATGTAGTGTGGGTTACGATCCTTCGAGAACTAGTATCGGCAAAATCTGATCAATCTTAGTCATGAAAGATAACAACTGAATATGGTCCAGTCTATCCACATATTTATAGGTTACAACAGGGACTTATGGAGTAATTATGATATAGACTTGTAGTGTGACCCAGATACCTATCCAGCGATTTCTACAAGCATGCAACCCTCTCAGCAGTTTCTGTAATTATGAAAACCTTACAGCGTTTTCTGTAATTTTTCATAAAACACTAAATTACAGTTCATACCACTAAAGAATTGTTACTGCACTTCTAGCCATAATCTTAAGACCAATTTCATTAAGCTCCTGTTATTAAAAGCTTAACTCATCTCCCCACGTTAAGATTCCTGATACTCAATACCTGCCAATTAAATTTAATTACTGACAATTTAATTTAATCAGAATCTTAAAATTTTTTTAAACCCTTTCGCTTAACTTATTTGACTGCCAAATAATTAAATTCACATACAGGATTTGGCCTGATTAAAACTTATAAGCTTCTTTAAGGAGGTATCGTTAATCCCGAACATTCGGGATGTAGATTTTGTTAATAATTAATATTCACTATATAATTAATACCGCTATCCAACTCACAAAGACTATAGACCCATAAAAAATCTCACACTCTAATGAATCAAAATATCGAATATTAAATATACGCAAATAATAATTATTTCGAGATTAAGACCATAAGCACTCATAATAACCTTGGGGTGTGAATTAATTTATATAGTCAGTATAAAATTAATTATTCCAATGTAGTCCTGTTCAATACACACAAGTGTACTAGCACAGTGAGTCGGAACAATAGACGATACTATTTTCTATTTTTCGTAACCAAGACAAGTCTATTAAAACTCTGTGCTACAGTTGTACCGATAGTTTATCCAATACCATCTAAACCGTGAACAAAAACTTATATTCTGCAAGAAGCTATAATCTGGTCTTCTGTGTGCAAGCCGTACTTTACACACCAGATTAAATACTATACATAATAAAGGACATCCATGTATAACATTAAAGAAATAATATTGCATTTACTGCTCATTAAGATTATCATAAAATAGAAAAAATAATTTTATTAAAAATAAAATTAAATACTAAAACCAACAAAATCTATAATTTTTAGTATACAACTCTGACAGACTGAATGTACACTAAAGTTTCATAATTGTGAGTGAATGAAGTTCAGTCGACTAAAGAAGCCCTTTCAGTCGACTGAAAATATACTAGAATTTTGGGGTCAGTTCATTCAGCAACTTAGTCGATTGAATGGCCAAGTTCTATCGACTGAACATGTTTAAAATTCAAATTCTGCTGAATAACAGCTAGTTGAAATTCTTCATAAATATTACAACGGCTAGTCTCGATTTTTTGCCTATAAATACAGTCTTTTACCTCTGTTAAAAGCATCAAACTATTCTCCAATCTTATACTCTCTTTTTACTCAAAATTGTGCTTTTATATTTCAAATTCTTGTTTATATCTTGAGAGAAATCCTTAGAAATTCTCATTGAGTTTCATTTGATATATTCTTGAGAATGAATTAGTATGCTATCATTTGTACTTATTTGCTCATTGAAGGAGTTTGTTCTTGTACACCTCTATTTCTATTTTAATTGTTTTTGAGACTAAGGTTTTAGCATTGTTTAAGTGAGGGGATTCACTTGGGTTTGAAGAGTTAGGTCGCTCTTGATGTAAAGGTTTCTTCACCTAATGAAGGAGAGAGGCATCTCTGCCTTAAGGAGGGATTAGTGGAATCCTCAAAGCGGTGTCCTTGAGGCAAGGACGTAGGCCGGTGCGCCGAATCTTGTAAAATCTTGGTTTCATTTTATCTATCTCTAAACTCTTTAGTTTTGATGAATGATATATTTCTTGCTTATCTATTGAATAAAATTGTGAATAAAATTAAGTGAACAACTATTGCATGTTTTAATCCTAAAAGTTTGTAAGAAATTTTAAATACCCAATTCACCTCCTCTTGGGACTGCACTACACTCACATCATGTTGTTATTGTAAGAGAGCCTTTAACTTGTGGTTGGCAAAGTTAGGGTTTGGCTTGGGTTAAACTTCAAAAAAATTGGGCATTTTTGGGTTAGTAATCTCAAATGATGGGATTGATATGATTTTTGGTTAATTAGAGGTGGTATCAACCTATTTGTATATAAACTCTCTGAAAATTGATGAAATGTGAAATCATGTGATGGTGTGGGGTTTTAAGCTAATTTAACCCAAATATGTGAACTATGAGAATATGAAATGTGGTGTGCAACAGGTACTCTACTCTTCGGATGGTGTTCCCGATGTGGTGTGTAACGAGTGCCCTATCCTTCGGATGGTGTTCCCGAAGTGATGAGCAAAGGGTGCCCTACCCTTCGGAGGGTGTTCCCAAAGTGGTATATAACGGGCGTTCTACCCTTCGGATGGCGTTCCCGAACAAGTACATAATTGTTGTGATGTTAGAAGTAAATGAGAGATCCGAATACCTTGAAATGGTTGAAAATGATAAGAAAAGGAAAGACTAAAACTATGGTTTTGTAACGCTCTCATTTCGTAACCATGGAAACCTAAATGATTCACAAGGGAAAAACTCAGAAAGAGAAATGTTTTAACAAAACTAAACCATGATTTGTAGTAAAAAGAACACAAGCAAGGTTTAAAATCTTGGGTAAACACCCCTTCGAAAAATAGGTCTTAAAACAAAAAGGTAAAAATTTACTCATAACAGTTAGACCGCTCGATCGGACCTAAGACCGATTGATCAATTTTTCACTGCCTGCAATAGTTCCACACAGCAACTGAGAAACTGAGAGGCAGCATTGACCGCTTGATAGACCGATCGATCGGTCCATCGTGCGGTCCTGCCTTGGACTCTTTTCTCACGTCTGGTTCTCAAAACTTGATTTTCCACATCAAAATATTTGTAAAGATAAATCTTTCATGCTACCATTTTTATGAGTACGAGAGAAAAATAGCAAAGAAAACATTTCAAAATATCCCTAAATCTTTAGAAACCATTATCCATTCATCATATAACTCGTGAAACGATAATGTCCTTCCACGCATGCAAAATATGAGTTTATGGCCTCGTGGCCTTACAACTAGGGTTACACCAACCCACTTACGATCACTACAAAGTATTTAAAAGAATTACATTTAAAACTATTAAACTCTCAAAATATGATACATGGGCGTAAAATTCTCTCAAATACTTCAACAAAACAAGGGACCCACGACAACACCGCTTAATCTATAGCCATCTTTTCGCTATCACTTGAAATGCTGTTAAGCAAAATAAGCCATGGCTCGTAAAAAAATTGACTAATAATGAACGTATGCATAACATGGGAGAATGGTTATACAAAATGCAAAGTTTCACCAAAATTAAACCCATTTTTCGTCAAAATCTCATTCACATAACCGATTTTCCTTACACAAGTTAAACCCATTATCATACACCATTCATTACTTTATCCTTTATTCCATTTTATTATACCCATTTTAGGTTTTCACTTTTCACAACTCACACATACACACTCACATCTTATCTACAATTTCTCATATCTCAACCAACTCGTGGTTTACAATCTAGGAGCCGACGTCGGACGAGCTTATAGACCACACCGCGTTACTACCGACTGGGCCATGCAAGACCCGCTAAGTAACGATATGTTCTATAACTTGCCTCGATTAACACTTTGTTCTCGGTTATTAACCGAAGGATAGATCACCCAATCTGCGCAGTTTTTTGATTTTTCATTGAGGAGCTATTCAAGCCCAACTTAAATAATCCTTAGATCCAAATCGATCCTTTTTATTTCATCAATTAAATATCCCAAACACGAGTCCAACTCAAGAATGGTTTTTCTCGTCAACACCCAAATCCATAGGATTAACAACACTTATATATCAATATTCTCAAAGTCATCAAACTCACATGTCCCAGTTTTAATTAGCACAAAACCTTAAGTTTCTTTTCATCATTTTATTTACCATCAAATTCAGGTATTTTACACAAGTAAATAGGTTTCCACAACCCAAATTTCTCAAATCATTCATCAATTTCATCATTTGGACCTTAAACCCAAACCCCCCCAATTTTTATGGGTTTTGCCCAACTAAAACCTTAGTTTTAAAATTCGCAAAGGTAGTGGTTCTCTAACGAATACCCCATGATGAATTTTCCACAAATCAACTATAGACCCTAGATTTCACATACTTTAGCTTCAAACCCTAGCCTAGGGTTTGAAAACACAAATCTCATGCTCTCATGTATATATAATCAAATATACAACTCATGTGAAGAAAATATTCACGAAAAGTCATAGATCCTACTTTTTTGATGCTCAAACCACAAAGAAACAACCCAACCGAGCTCCAATCAATCGAGACACCTACCACAGGGTGAAGGTGGAGCTTTCAACGCGTGTTCTTACTCTCCAACAGATGCTCACACAGGAGAGAGGCAAGGAATCCACTCTTGAGGAGCTAGGAATGCTCTAAAAGACCACCAAACCTATTCTTAGGGCTTACTTTTCGTTCTAGAGAGAGAGAAGATAGGAATAAGGGTGCAATGTTTTACGGGTCAATATTCTCGGTGAGTTGGATAGCGATATTAAATATATAGCGAATATTAATTATTGACGAAATTCATATCCCGATTATTCAGGATTGATGATACCCCATTGAGGAAGCATATATATTTTGACCGGGCTAAACGTTGCAGGTGGATTTAATTATTCGGCCATCCAATAAGTTAAGCGAAAGGGCTTAAAGAATTTTAAAAAATCGATTAAATTAAATTGTTAATAATTAAATTCAATTAGCGGGTATTAAAAATCTTAACGTGGGGAGATGAGTTAAGTATTTAATAACAGAAGCTCGAATAATTGATTTTGAAAATGTGATTGGGAGTGCAATTATGATTCTTTAGTGGTATGAATTATAATTTATGTTTTTATGAAATTGTCTCAGGGGTAGGCGGGTTTTCATAATTACATTAGAAGTCCAAGTCATATTTACTCTACAGCTCTCTACTGTAACCCTATATATATGCGGTTATGCTAACCCTAGCCTACATTACATTCATCATTGAATTAGGATTTTCACGTAAATTCTTGATATCTAGATTAGCAGGTTCAAGATCACGATAGATCATAACCCACTCTACGTTCGTGACTCACATTTGGAAATATAGTCGAAGGCTTGATTAGGACTTCAACTTGAAGGATTCACATTCGTGGTTGTTGTAGTAATCAAAATCATTTTGCCAGATTTTGAAAGGTATAATCCTGAATCTAACTTTGGGAGTACGGATTTTATTTTGATCATTTGACATCAAAAAGTTTTAAACTAGAGCCTATTTCAGTGATTACCTGTCCAGTATTTTTTTGTCAAAAAAATTGTATTCAAATGAATGATCTTTGCAGTTTGCCTCCAACACATTTTGCACCAGTTGAGTTGCTAAAGTTGAAGGTGCAGGTCCAAGAGTTGTTGGAGAAAGATTTTATTCATCCTAGTGTGTCGCCTTGGGGAGCACCGACCTTGTTTGTAAAGAAGAAGGATAGATCTTTGCGTTTATGTATCGACTATCGTAAGTCGAACCACGTGACCGTTAAGAACAAGTACCCTATGTCTCGTATCAACGACTTGTTTGATTAGTTGAATGTTTATGAAAAGAACTATCCCACACATGACTTAGAGCCCGCGGCGTTGGTCTTTACTCTAAAGACATGGAGGCATTATCTGTATAGAGAATGCTTTGAAGTGTTCTCGGATCACAAGAGTTTGAAGCATTTGTTCTCGCAGAAGGATTTGAATCTGTGACAAAGGAGGTGGATGAGATTTTTAGGAGATTATGATTTTGATCTACAATATCATCTGGGTAAGGCCAATGTGGGGGCCGATACCCTTAGTCAGAAATCCTTGAGCTCGTTATCTCATGTGGCCATTGGAGAGTGGAGTATTCTCGGAGAGGTCGGCGAGTGTGACCTGCAGTTTGGTGAGTCCAGCGACAGTGTTGCCTTGTTCACTGTGGTTTCTCTACCCACCTTTATTCGTTGCATTGTGGAGGCTTAGCATTATGATGCAGAGAACCTGATATTTTGGGAGCGAGCCCTATGTGGCGAGGATGCTAAGGAGTGGACTATCCACTCCGATTAGAGTTTGAGATTTTCAGGGAGGATATTCGTGCCGGAGTCATGTTATGATGACGTGCTTCGTGAGTTTCATCACTCTCACCTTGTAGTGCATCCAAGTGGCACCAAGATGTATCATGATGTGTGTAGACAATTCTAGTGGAGGGGCATAAAGAAGGACGTCGCACTCTTCGTTTCACGTTACCTTACTTGCCAACAAGTGAAGGCCGAGCATCAGAGACCGACAGGTCTGTTGCAGCCATTGGCAGTGTCAGAATCGAAGTGAAAGAATATTACCATGGATTTTGAATCAGGACTTTCAAGGTTGCCAAGAGGACAAGATACCGTTTGGGTTGTGGTTGACAGATTAACTAAGTCTGTGCACTTTCTTCCTATTCGAATGACAGATTCAGTTGACAAGTGTGGGGCCGAGATTTTGGGTTTGGTTTAAAAATAGGGAATTTAAGAGTTATTTTGAAAATTTTTTAACACCTTGAAAACCAAAAGATTTTGAAAACCATTTTTGTGAAAAATGGAGTCGCCACTTGATTTTAAAAAAAAATCAAGAAAAAAAAAGTGCCACTGATCTTTAAAACGTTTAACTAGAGAAAACAAGGGTTCAGGGGCTAAGGTACGAATCGATGAAGGTGTTAGGCACCCCGTTCGCCCAACTGTGAGGTTGGCCTGTACTAATTATCATTGGTTCTTTAATTATATATCTCAAATGCATGTAAATACAGAACATAGGGGCAAAGAGAGAACATATAAAATTAAATAATAAAAATACATAGCATATGTATATAGAACGCCAAACAAAGCACAAAAAAAAAATTTTAGATCCCGAGGCATGCAAATTTTAACTAAAGGGTACTTGGAGCAAACCACATGCAATATTTATAAAGTATCATCAAATAAAAACTATCATAAACACAACATGATTCTAAACAAAAGGGAAATACACTCCAAAATTTCCTAAGCCCTAATCATATTGGAACTTTGCTACGAATTGCATACTGGTAATCAACAGAACACTATACAAGTAAAAACAAGCAACTGGAGTATAATTAAACCTACTGAAAATGAATAAAGATTGTGACCGTAGCCTCAAGAAGTAGCGGTCACATACATAGTGAGCCAAAAGTGCGCATGCGCTATATTGATTGTTGCGGCAATGAGAATGTCAGTGCTCAAATGTGATGACCGCAACATTAGATGTCGTGACCGTAGGGTTTATTGGCACTATTTTGATTAATTTTGAAGTAATAGTGTACTCGTTGTGAATGCGTGATACATATAGCACATAACATAACCTAATTAAGCCAATTTTAATCGAGACCACAGTAGAAGCATGTGTAATCCATCATTAATCAAATTCCTAGGACCAAGCATGCTTACAATTAAACATGCAAATGAGAAAATTGTGACAATAAAATTCAATGGCAACAAACTATGAAAATGAACCACGAACTACGAATGAGGAGAATGACATATGAATAGCATGATAGAAATGAAAAAATCAAATCAAAATATTAAAATATGCGACTAAAACATACGAATAACAATTTGAATAAAAGTAATATACATGCAAATAACAATGTTGAAATTAGAAATTTAACTCGACCTCTCCACAGGGATAGAAGGTGTGGAGAGAGAAGTGTCGGGGATAATGCAAATATACCTGGACCATGGTATCCAGATGTATCCTCAAGTCGTGGGGATGCAATGGTCGTTCTTCTGATTACCTGAGAATACTTCAATTCTAGTACTCGAGAGTAAAAGGGTAGCAGCACGGGTTGGGGGATGAGTAAATTGATTGACAGAGTATTGACGTTCAAAATTCGTGCTTTAAAAATCGTATCGAAGGTACGTATTTATAGAAAATTCTACCCAATGAGATGGTGACACGTCCCAAGCTTAGAAGATTCCCAAAAAGGTTGCAGTTGCAAGCTTTGAAGGTTGTAGCCACGAGGTTAAAGGTTACAATCGTGAGGTTGAAGGTTGCAGTCGCGAGGTTGAAGGTTGCGGGCGTAAGGTTCAAAGGTTGCGAGAGCGATTACTTGGGCCAGTGAACAATCGGGTTGCAAGGTTTAAAGGTTGCGGCCTCAAGGTTTGAAAATGTGATCTGGTCGTTCAATTTCACAGAGTATTGGTTTTGAATTGTTTCTCAACGATTGTTCGGAGACATCATTTCACTTGGTTTTCATGATTGGATTCACCCAGATAAGCCTAAGATTCGGTGTGGTTAAATTAGGGTGTCTACAACAAGCTTAGCAAGCTGTATGTGAGCGAGACCGTTAAACTCCATGGAGTGCCAGTTTCCATCGCCTCAGACTGAAACCCCCATTTTACTTCACGCTTTTGACAGAGTTTGCGGTCAGCTATGGGAATGAGCTTACTTCTCAGTACTATTTTCCATTCTTAGATAGATGGCCAGTAGGAGCACACCATTCAAATACTTGAGGATATGCTACGAGCATGCGTTCTAGACTTTCGTGGGTCATGGGAAGACCATTTGCCATTGGTAAAATTTTCCTATAACAAGAGTTACCAGTCGAGCATAGCGATGGAACCTTATGAGGCGTTGTATGGTTAAATTTATAGGTCACCCATTTGTTGGGCCGACGTTGGTGGGATGGCTGTGTTAGGGCCCGAGTTTATGCGTGATACCAATAAAAAAGATCATCGCAATCTGTAAACGTTTAGTAACCGCCTAAAACTAACAAATGAGCTATGCAGACAAGAGAAGGAGACCATTGGCATTTGAGGTGGGAGACTATGTGTTCTTGAAGGTCTCGCCACAGAATGAATTAATGAGGTTCAAAAAGAGTGGAAAGTTATCGCCACATTTTATCGGACCGTTTGAGATCCTTGATAGGATCTAAGAGGTGGCCTATTGCATTGCCTTGCCTTGCCATCACAGTTAGCATCCATGCACAACGTTTTTCATGTATCTATTTGCGTAAGTATGAACCAAACCCTTTGCACGTGTTGGACTGGATCGAGTTGAGGGTTGAGGACGATGTCACCAACGAGGAGAGGCCGGTGAGGATTCTTGACACCAAAGAACAAGTCCAACGAGAAAGGACCATTGCTTATGTAAACATTTTGTGGCTCCATCATGGTATTGAGGAAGCTATGTGGGAGCGAGAGTCGGGAGTTCGTGAGAAGTACCCCGAGTTGTTTGATTCTTGATGTATATCTAATTTCGGGGACAAAATTTTCCAAGTGGGAAAGGTTGTAGAAACTCGGTCTCTTTTATTTTGAAACGATTAATTAAGCTTTGTTATGATGTATTCAGTGAAATATGGGTAAGTGCTTAATTATGGAAAAGAATTAAAATTTAATCATATTTATGATTGTTAATGATAATTATATGCTTGTTTATGCATGAAAGTAATTATTGTGGGTTGTGTGGGTGAGTCTTGAGGCGTTAGAATAAAATTTGAGTTATATACATTTTCTTTCCTTAGAATGCTCTCTAGCGAGAGACCAATCGATCGGTCTTGAGACCAATCGAGCGGTCTGTGACATAGAGGTTTTTAAGTTGTGGGATTGGAGTGTTTGATTTCATTTTTTTCATCCCCCTATCTCTCTCTCTCTCTCCCTAATATGAGATTCTAAGCCCTAGAACAAGTCTTAGGGTTCCTTTAAGCTTCTTTTTCTCCATTGGAGGTTGATCCTTGCTTCCCTTCCGATCGAGTGCCATTGGAGAAGCCATTGTTTGTGTCCGGAGCTCCATCTTCACCCACTTATTGGAGATTTTCATGGTTGGAGCTTGCTAGGGTTCAATTCTTGCTTTGAAATACCCAAGAGGTAGGATCTATGACTCTCATTGAATATTTGTTGGACATGTGTTCCTGAAGTGGTATATAATGGGCGTTCTGCCCTTTCGAATGGTGTTCCCGAAGAGGTACATAATTGTTGTGATGTTAGAAGTAAATGAGCAATTCGAATACCTTGAAACGATTGAAAATGATAAGGAAAGGAAAGACTAAGACTATGGTTTTGTGTTGAAAATGGAATTAATTTTTTGTAGGTGAAAAACTGGTTATGTGGATGAGAAATTGTTAAAAACGTGGAATCAATTTGGATAAAACATGTTGCGCATTCGCATAACCATCTTCGCATGTCATGCATATATTCATTGTTAGTCAATTTTCTACGAGTCTTGACTCATGTTATATAAACTATTTTAGGTGATAGTTGGAAGAAGGCTACAGACTATGGATTGTGATCGCGAGACCCTTTTTTGTAGTAGTTGATAGAATTACATGTGTATTTGTATCAACTTTTGAGAATTAAATGTTATAGATATAATTCTTTTGGAATACTTTGGATGGTTGTATTCGTGTTGGAGTAAACCTTGTTGTAAGGCCTTAAAGTCATGAACACATATTTATATGCATGAGAGGATGTTTGGTATAGTTTGAATGTTATTCGATGGGTTAAATGTTGGGTTTTTAATGTTTGGAGATGTTCCTTTACTCCTTTTGTCATATATTTATTAATTGGTTTGCTTAGGAGGCATGTATTTAAGATTGTTTTTGGTTCGGAGATTATGTTTTTGAAACAAGACTTGAGAAAAGAGCCTAGGACTGGACTGCTCGATGGACCGATCGATCGGTCTATCAAGCGATTAATAGTGCCTTTTGGTTTCTCAGTTGTAGAGTGAAATTACTGCAAGTAGTGAAAGACCAATCGATCGGTCTTGGGACCGATCGAGCAGTTTGGCAGTTGTGAATAATTTTTTACTTTTTCTCTTTGGGGTCTACTTTTCTAAGGAATGTTTTTCCAAGGTTTTAAACCCTCTTTCGTATGCCTTTTACTTCAAATCAAGGTTTGGGGAAAACCTTTTATCCTCTTGGTTCGATTACTCTTTTTTTTTTCAAATGGTTCCTTCAAGGATGTTTCCGGTGGATGTTCTTTTGAGCCTCATGTTTAGTTTTGTTAAAATCTTTCTCTTTCTCGGTTCGTTTGGGTTGGTTCACGGGCCTTGGGGTTGAGGGCATGACACTTCTTGTCATTCCAGTAGCTTAAATCTCATGTTTTTAATTTTCTGTTGATTCCTGCAATGTCCTGCATGTATCCTGTAGTATAGTTTAGAAAGATTAGGACTTATTTCTTTTCCTTATTCTAGCATGATGTTTTGTTTCCCCTTTTTATGTGTTAATACAATTAGAATATGCATTTTTCTATTTAATTTTGGATGATCCCTCTTTGCCTTCATTTTTTGTATTAGTATGCATTTGAGAAGTTTAAAATTAAGAACCAATGATGATGAGTAAAGGCCAACCTAACAACTGGGTAAAACGGGGTGCCTAACACCTTCTCCGATTCGTATCTTATCCTCCGAACCCATTTCTCTTCGGTAACAAAAGATCAGCAGCTTATTTTTGTTTTTCTTGATTTTTCTCAAAAATCAAGTGAGAACTGTATTTTCTAAATGTAACGGGTTTTCACAATTTCAGTTCTCAAGATTTTATTATTCCTTTAAAAGCTTTTAAATTAAACAAATAAATTCCCATTACAAAACCCAAGTAAAAACACCACAGTAATAGTTTAGGACTAGATAACTGTAATTATAGAGTATTTCTATGGTTGATTTGCTAAATGGTGCTGTAGGTTGGAATGATCTATTAGGATTGGTAACTAGCTTTTTATCTGTTGTAATGCTCTAGTCACATAGGATAAGGGTGGTTTATTTGTTTCCTGATTTTTTTGGTTTTATTTCATCTTACTAGATTTAAGGTTAAATTTGTCATACAAGAAAAATTTGTTACTTATTGTGGCATCTTATCTTAGAATTTGTACATTTAACTTGAGATCCAGCTTTATGAAGCCATTTCATTGCTCTCACTCTGAATTAAAGTGGGAGAACATGAAAGAAAACAATGGGGAAAAGGTGGAAAGAGAGAGAAAATGAGAGCAACAAAGTTGCTAAGCAATTTTTATATGCTGTTGAAGATGTTACTGCTGCAGGAATTTGTCTTTTTTATTTTTTTTTATCACATTTCTTCCTTTACCATTACATGCAATTTTTAGTATTCATTGATAAAGACAATGTAAATGAGACTTTTAGCGCAACAGTAGAGTTGTCGTCGTGTGACTTGGAGGTCACGGGTTCGAGACCTAGAAATAGTCTCTTGTGAATGTAAGGTAAGACTGCGTACAATAGACCCATCGTTGTCTGCCCTTCACCTTGAACCCCGCATATGCAGGAGTTTCATGCACCAGGCTGCCAATTGATAAAAACAATGTAAGACATTAGATTCAACATCGAGGTAAATAAATCAACCTAAAGACAATAATAGTCAAATAAATTAAGCACATCTGTTCACACTTTAAGTTCTCCCCATCTTTAACCACCCCACCAAGACTCTGCACAATCAGTTGCAACCCATAGCATATCCCCAGCCTGAACATCATCAGTTGAGGTTATTAGATTTTTGGATAATGCGTGCCTGTTTCTTCAACTATGCATTTCAGGATATTTGCATTATCTAAGTTCTATCTTCTGTCAACACAATGGAATAAAAAAAACTACTGACATTTCTATTTCAGCAAACATATTTATGAAACTGCTTATAAATATTTACAACATTGTATGCTAAAGCACTATGTCACAGCAATTTATATTTGGTCCTTGTTTATATATGAGGTTCTTTGTATAGATTGTTGCTAGCTGCTCAATTTTTCAGCATTCCTTATTCAATGCATGCAATCTAATTAGTTGTTTCTTTCTACTATATATTTCCTATGTGTATACTTTTGTCGCTGCGATTTATTATATATTGTTATGATTTGAAAAGCCATTTGCCTAAAACAATTAATTGAAAGCCACAAACCAAAATCAACATGTTTCATCCCTTGTCAAGATCAGCTTTAATATGTTGAGAAGTTTGAATGTAAGGGACTCTAGACCTCGTTTGATTTTTGGATTGAATTGAATTACCTTGTTTGCGAGTCAACATTTGAACGAATAATAGTTGTAAAACTTGTTTAACATTGTTACATCATAGATTTATACTACAATTCCTATTATATTGTTTTCCTTTACGGTGGTGATCATTTAGGAACTTTTTTTTTTGGATTTTCAATAGCAACTTTAACAATCATGCCGCACCCCTTGGATTTGTATACTTAAAATGATTTCATTCAACTTCTATTTAAATGAACTACAATATTGTGTTGTGCAAAGTAGTTGATAATTGATACTTTTAATTTGAATTATATTAAAATATTCTTTTGCGATCAAACTGTATAACTTGGTTATTAAAAAGTCATACTTATATGTTTAATTTTCTTATGCATTAGAAAATTAATATATCTCAAATTAATTTGAATTGTTTTTCAAGTCTTGAAGAAGGAAAAGAATTGATGGTGGTGTCCAGTGGTTGATATGATGTGATTTCTAGTCTATTTATTAGATTTTTGTTTATTTTATGTTGTATTTTTTGTCTAAAATTCGAATCTTGTTTTAAAAGTTCATCTTTTGTGCATTTATTAATATATTTTGATTTATATTAATTAAATTATATTTTGTTAACATCTTAATGTGAATGTATGAATGAATAATATAAATATTTTGATATAAGAAATAATGAATGTTCTGCTATATATAGCAAATGCATGTTAATTATGAATGGATATTTGAAGGTGAACGAATTGATAAATATATTTTGTTTACAAAATTTAGTTTTTTTTTTCTGCATCAGCATGATTCTATTGCTCAAAGTGATATATTGTACTGTAATTATTATTTGCGTCGGCATTAAGCAGTAGCCAAAATTGTAGTAATTATTTGCAGCAGTAGCATGTAGTAGTAAAAATATGTTTTCATAGTATTTTAATTAGCCGTCGCAAAAGTATTTGCGATGGTTATTTAATCCGTAGCAAAAGATGGGAGTTTTTTTAATACTATTTGCGTCGTCCATAAAACCGTCGGGAAAGGTTGTATTTACAGTCGCAAATAGTTGCAACAGCTTTGTTCGGTTTTGTCATATTGTTCACATTCTAGGATTGATAAAGGTACTCCAGCAGCTAATACTCGATCACATAATTGAAAGTATTTCTTGGTGCAATTTTTGACTTATTTTTGAAGGTGAGTGCCATTTCATAGAAATGAAAATTTAAAATAGTATTTTGTGCTATACTGAGTAAATGTTAGAATATAACTGTTATTTTAATTAAAGTATATGCGAAATATTATTTTGAAATGGATCAAGATATCTGAAGTGATTGAGAAAAATAATTTTAGTAGTTCAAGGACATGCCATTGTAGTTTGGATACCTAGGAGGTTACCTAGTGTAAGAATGTTTGGTTGTGCATTATTTTCTTTTTATTGTACACAAGGATGGTATATAAATTGTCTGTTACTGTACATAACATGGTAGATAAATTACACATCTTGTCGTAGAGACAGAACGGTACCATTAACAACTCTTGGTTATGAGGTTAAACAACCCTTTGGCATACTTGATAGATTCAGTTTTACTTGTTATGAAATATGATATTTAGAAATATTATTCTTCTTACTTGAAGAAAATTACAAGTAGTAAGACTTGTGGAATGACTTTTCTCTATCTTGAGATTATGTTAGAAAGCTCGTGTTGAATTAAAATTACTCTTGATCCATAATTGTCATGTTTTACTTATTTATATTTCTATGGATAGTAACACTCACAAAATTTTTTTTAGGTTACTGGAGTAGAGGTCTAGTCCACTATAGGGTATCTTAGGTTGCTATATAACCAGTGATTGAAATAGTTGAAGTCAAAACTTTGTATATATATTTTTATTTATAAATCTTGCAAATATGTACAGGTTACTTTAGAATATATCTTGACTTGTAGAGTTTTCTAACTCAATAAAATAATATTTTGCGATTTTTACAATATTAATTATGAAAATCTTTTATTTATAATTGTTTTCTGGTAATATTTTCCCGGGTTAGGGTGTTACACTACATCTTGTCAGAAACTAGAATGGGTTTTCTTTAGGCTCTTAGTGAGTAAAGTCAAGGTCCCTCATGGTGATGTCCAAATGCACATTGTAAGAAAATTACACAATAAAGGCATTCACAATATCCTCCCACTTTTTTGTCTTTATGGGCTCCTTGGATAGAAACCACTTCGAAGCTGTCCCAGGCAACATACGCTGGAAAAGTTGAGCTAGCAGGTCATACCCTCTGCCCATTAGATGTAGAGTCCATATGTACACTTGTAGGTGCAGCTTAGGATCCCCTACGTTGGAAAACTTGTACATTTATGGTATTTTAAACTTTTTTAAAACCCTAGCATTCTAGAGCAAGTAGCGTCCCTCTATATCCACAAAATTATTGTCTATCTGTTGAGACCTTTGCATTAGGTTCTCTATCTTCTCTAACTTAGTCTGGAGCTTTTCAAACTTTAGGTCGACCTTCTTAACATAGGCCTCCACCTTACTAATGCCCTCTAGAAGGGGTCATTGGGATTTCTTCCTTGTGTGGGGGGAATTTGGGAGGGGGCTGCAGGTGTTGACGGGAGTGGTAGTGCCTATTGGACTGCCTAAGCTGCTTAGATGGTGCTTCCGTACATCTTCAATAGACATACAATGGGATTTTATTTAGTTTGGCTTCAAACTGTGTGATTTGCCTACATTCCAGTTGTGTCTATTATATATTGATCGCTCATATGTTAACCACTGCCCCTGTGAAAAAGTCCCTCAAAGGTTTAGAGTACGACTTCTATTAGTTCTCGTTGACAGGGTCTCGTGATTCTATTTTCCCATGTTTCACAATTGGATTACTCTGATCTGTCTAAGTTTTTGAGTAACAGAATTGAGTTTTTTTTTTTTTAATAATAATGATTTTTTTAGATGCCAAAGTCAGTTTTTTTTCTTCTTATAATTTGTTGACTTGCTCCTTCTGGTTTAACTCGGCTAGTTCACTGCTCGAGCAGCCTTCTATGTGCTCGAGCTGTCCCAAAAGCTCTTTTTGTCTTTGGTTATAGTTCGCTCGAGTGACCCTCTGTGCGCTCGAGCGGGTGTTAAGTACCTAAGTCTCAGCATGTATCTCACTCGAGCGGCTCTCTATGTACTCGAGCTGAGTTAGCTTCTGTCCATCCACCGCTCGAGCAGGACTCTGCGCGCTCGAGCGGACTGTCGCGAACTGGTTATTTTAAAATAGTCTTTTTGGCTTCCCTCATTTTTTTTCTAACTTTTTCCCTAATTCTCTAAGAGATTTCTCTTCTAAGCTATGGTTTTTCTACGGTTTTGGTAATCTAAGGATCGATTCCGCTCTTCTCCTTCAAGGTACGAACCAATTTTCCTTTCCTTATGTTCGATTCTTCAACCTAGGGTTTCAGATTGGATGGTTTTATGATTGTTCTATAAGTTTGCCCTGTGTGCTTAAAGTTTCGCACCCTCTTGGCCGTGCATATTGCATCTTTGTTGTTTTGATGGTTGTGAAATCATTGAATCAAGGGTTGCGTTCATAGATTTAGCTCAAACCTAGGGTTTCTTATGGTTCTCATGATTTGAACCTAAGATTTCTCATGGTTTCTCATGATTTGAACCTAGGGTTTGATAGGGTTCTTAATTGTGCCGTGTTGCATTGTTTTTGTGTTTGGGCACTACTTTTGTAGTATTTAGTGTCTGAACACCCTCACTTCTCACATGAACACTTTTTTTGCACACCACATGCTTAATGAATGGCCTGAGTAATCTGATCTAAGCTTTTGACCCAATCAGGTGTTCATTTCTCATCCTTAACTCCACTTTTGTTCGAATTGATGGATTATGGGACATTATTCCTTGTGATATTTATAACTCTTGGGTTTCTGTGTTTTGCACCTTGAAGAAAGTTGTTGTTCATTTTAGCATACTGGTTGTGTTGATGGTTTGGAAAAGTCGATTACAGTTGTTGGTCTTATGTGTGTTGACATATGTCTTAACTAATTATTTGCTTTGGGTATTTGGGTTGCTGCGTGCATTCATCTTCTAACCTATGTCATTTGGCTTAATTATTACAGGACCATGCCACCCCGCACAAAGAAGACTGTTGGGCGGTCTCAGACTCAGTATGACTAAAGCCACTTCTTGTCTTTCGAAGGTGAAGAAAAGATCAATCATCTATTCGCTGATAGACCTATTTTGTTAGAAAAGAAGGTAATTGTATCTGATTTCACTGAGTTTGGTATTCCTCTTATGTTTGAGCAACTAGGGTGGACCCCTTTCCTTCAAGTGGAAGGCAAAGTTTTATTAGACCTTGTTAGGGAATTCTATTCCAACATGTACGACTTAGAGACACGCCGGTTCACTTTCAAAACATATGTTAAAGGTCACCACATCTTGATGAACCCCAACTCCCTCATTGCTCATAGGGAGTATCATAGTCCTCTTGTTGCTAACTATCCCCCTTTTCCTACTAATCTTAGTTGGTCCTACACTGAGATTATCACAGCTTTGTGTGGCAAGCCACGCGAATGGGTCGGTGGTTATATCTTTCAGAAGGAACTCACACCCACTTTTCGTCTCTTAAACATAATAGTCAGTACAAACATTCATCCGAGAGGTCATGCGTCAGATATTAACAAGGAGAGGGGGTTGGAGTTGTTTCTTATTAGTTAGGGTAGACGAATAGATTTAGCTAGTATCTTTCTTCAGTCCACCATGCTGAAAGTTGCCCACGGCAACAAAAATGTCACCTTTCCCTATGGTCTGTTTCTCACCAATTTTCTCAAATCTCTTCCTTCGTTTCACTCTCTTGCTGGCATACACATTGTGCACATCACAAAATCTATCACTCGTCACACACATTTTTAGAGTGTTGCTTAGAATCCAACTCCGGTTGCTATCTTCGATTTTGAGGACGAGGAAGATGATACTGACGACATTCCAAACGCCTCTACACCATCAGCATATGAGGGGGAGTCTTCTCATTCCACTCTCCACGCCCGCGTTGCTTCCCTTGAGGTTTAGGTTCATCAGCTTCAGCAGCATATTGATGGACATTTTGATCAGTTGGAGTCTCTGATTTGAGGGATGTCTCCCAGTGGCGGTTCTTCTTGATGTCCTCCAAGTTCCACAAAGGGGGAGTAGTGACAGGTTTGTTTTTGTTACAGGTGAGTTAGATGACAGGTGTTATACGTGAGTTTAGCTTAATATGGTTTTTGAGGGTTGATACATTGGTACATTGGCTTACTGTTGGTTTTTTGGTTATTGGTATTTTGGTTGCTACATTGGTTTGATATTGGTGATACATTAGCTTCATGTTGGTAGTCTGGGTTTGTTTTGTTTGGTTCATGACTTAATGATCATATCTTATCGGTACATGTTTTTAAAATGTGGTGGTTTGGATGTTGTTTTTATCTTTTATAGATTAATTATTAGACTTTTGGTTGCTTTTTTTTTTGAAGGATTGGAAGAAGAATTCCTGGATGAAGAACTTTGATAAGAGTATAACCGTTTAGTCAGGCTGTATGTGTTGCGTTCACCAGGAATTGACAAGGGAGAGATTGTAAAGAAATTATTTTATAATAATTTCTATTTTTAATTAAATGAAAATCCAGGGTGTCTTAATGTGATTAGAACTCTATTAGGGTGTTTTAATGTGATTAGAACTCTATTAAGATCTTAGGATAAGTTTTGAAAAGAATGATTCAATCTAGAATTTTATTAGGATCTAGTTTTCATCTATCTTTGTGTTATCTGATATTAAAGTCTTTTTTGAAGTTTGAGTTCATGGTACATACAGTCAAGCCTATGGTACAAGCAATCAAAGCATGACACAACATAGACATTCGACCACTTGACCGCTCGAGCACCCATATGCTCGCTCGAGCGGAGCCCAGGCATTTCAAATTCTTCCTGCCTGGGGGTCTAATGATCAATTTAAGGGTCATTAGAGGACACGAAAATTAACCTTTGGATATTCAGAATACTGAGTATCAAGATCACATTAAAGGATTGTTCGAGTCTTCAAAATTCATCGAAGATCATTCGAGAGAAAAGCTTAGATGGCATTCTAAATTCTGACGGAGAATTCTGTCGGAGAAGCTGTTACGAGGATTCGTTGCAGTAGAAATCAAGACGAGAATAATGAACGAAGATTAATATGCAAGCTTAGGACTAGAAGATTGAAGGGTTGATCAAAGAGTCTGTAAGTTGCATTGTAACTGTTCGTGATTTAGTGCTTGATTCCTGAACTTAGTAAATCCCGTGGTTTTTTACCCGTTGTGTTTTTTCACGTAAAAAACTTGTGTTGTAGTTTCTTCTTGTTTTTCTTATTTCATGATTGTGATTGGTTAAAACACTAAAATATTATTTTCTATTAAAAATGAGGAAAACCATATTTTTTATACTTGATTATAATACTTTTAGAGAAAAGTAACTCAAGCAAAATATGTACTGAGTTTTAACTGTTAAGATTTACAAATAGAAAAAAAAAGGAAGAAGAAAAAGGAAAGTAATCTTAATAGACATTTTTTTTGTTACAATGTCTAATGTACTCTTACTTTTTACTTTTGAGTTGTCATTTTTAAAATATTGGCACGGCTTTTCTGTTGTTGAGAGTGGAGTTGATTTTTTATTTTTAATTCAGTGTATTATACTCATTTACTTGAAGAAAAAGTTAATATAATTGGGATGCACATAAACTTATTTTCTTAAAACAATTAAAAAAATTAGTTAGCTTTTTCAAAAAACTAAACGATATAGCTCAAAAACTGAATTTTTTTAGTAATAAAAAAATAACTTTTTAGGTAGCCAAAATAGAATCTAATTAAGATGAGTGTATGACTGGGAATTAAACTATACATTGTGACTAATCTCTCATAGAGTCAACGACATGCCGCAGAGTAAAGATTATAAACAAGAAAATAGATGAAAATAAGTTTTCTTGTTTGAAAGATTCCTATTTTCTTGTCATTTTCTCAATAGGAATCAACTAAAAAAATTTACATGATAAAGGAAATTAACTTTTTTTTTAAAAAAAAAGTTACACGTGTTATCGCCACATTAACCGGTAAAAAACTAGTAAGCTATGTTTGTGAATGGAAACGAACCACTTGTTTGCTGAGAAATGGAAGAGTAGGGAAAATATGAATATTCTACTACCAAGTGCAAAAAGGTAAATTATTGCATGATTTTAGAGAAATACTTTACACCAATGACTAATTGACAATCAATGGTATTAACACAAAAATAGTAAGGTTCTGTTTGGTTTACTTTTTTCTGTGACTATTTTTTTTTGGTTTTTGTGAACTTTTTTGATTTATTGGGTTAATTTTTTTACTTTTTCGATTCATCATGCAAAAACAAATATAAAAGTATAGCCGTTTTAAAAAAAAATCACTAAAGATGAAAAAAACCACGTAAAAGTCTTAAAGTGGGTTTTTTGGTCTTATCTGAACTTTTTTTTATTTTTTGGTCAATTTTTTTTACTTTTTTAATTTCTAATAACAACAGAGATCTAAAAAATATCATCGTTTTAACTAACATAGAACTTTTTTACTAAAAGACAAAAAAATTCATATAAAAAAGCTATCCCACACGGTGCCTGAGTCCTTTGGGATACCAAAGAAATTGATTTTCATTTTTTAAAATCAATTTTAAAATTTATTGTTTGGCATCCTAAAAATCGTGAAAATTATGTTTTGGAATAGGGAAATATACTATTTGGCATTTCAAAAAGATCTACTAACTTTCATTTATTTATTTTTATTTTTTTTAAAAAAATCTATTCCCATTCTAAATAATTTATTTTTTGAATGAAATGACGGTAAAACATTACCACAAAAAATCAACTCTACTGAAAAAAAAAAAAAAGTATGTATGTTATCCCAAAATTATAACCTAAAAGTAAAAAAAATAAGAACACATTAGATATTTCAACAAAAACTTAAAAAAGTAAAAAGCTATTTAAAAAAGTTATTCTAAATAATTAACATTTTTTTTTCTCTTAAAAAAGCTAAACTTCATAAAACCTACTATTTAAACAAGGGATATGATGGCCTAGAATTTGAATACAGTAAAATGTAATATTTAGAACTCTAAAAGATCCAATCCTGTCACCTTCAATCATTGATTCTTAATCAAAGTTAGTGGTAGGGAATGAGATCACATTTTTGATTGTGGTCCATTTAAAACCTCAAAAATAATTCCTTTCATTTTCAAAAGGAATGGAATCACAAAGAAAAAGCAGAAACAGTAAAAGAGTATTCAATAAATTATGTGATAATTGAAAAAATATTTATATTATGGGTAACTGTAGGTATATAAAAAAAATAGTTTAATGTATAGAAGAATCCATTATATAACGACGTACCATTGAAAAAAGGAGTTGTCGTTTGATTTTTGAAAAGGTACCAAGAAACATAAAAATTGAGATCCCGCTTGCTGGGAACTTAACTTATCGGAGAATGGCCCCGCATGGCTAAACTTGCTTATTTTCTTATAAACAAGTTTGATTAAGTTGATTTTTTCGTCTTTAGTGAATTTTTTTTATCATTTAGTCAAATTTTTATACTTTTTAGACTATTCTCATTGAGACGAGTCAGAAAAATAAAAAAAGATCATAAAAGATGAAAATAAGCAAAAAATAAGCAAATAAACCAAATAAGTAAAATTATAGGTAAAATAAGTAAATAAGTCAATAAGCAAGTTCACCAAACGGGACCAAACGGGACCAATGTAATTGCAGGACTCATAAGTGGAGAAGAGTCATAAGTAATAAGAAGCATCATGATTTGGCAATGATTATGCAATAAAGAAAAAAAGGCGTTTAAGCAACACAACATTGCGCGAAAGGTACTGTGGGGCTAAATTGTCCAGGCCAACTATTTTTGTGGCCGCGAGAACTCTGAATGGAGGCCGTTAGTTAGGGGAGCAGGGTCCCTGCTGTGAGGGAAGCCACTGCAACCCTGCTGTGAGTGTTTTTGGCATTTTAAGTGAATTTTTATAATTTAATTAGAATTATTTATTATTTTGTATTAAATAAGTAGTAATTTTTGTAAAAAAATTAGGACTACCGGACATTATTATTCATATGATCGAAGCATATTTGTATTCAATAAAATTAACCAATTTATTGGATTTTGAAAATAAAATGTACGATAAATGTATACCGATCATATAAATACGATATCAGATTGATCTGATTTTTTAAACAAAATAACTACTCATTAAATATAAAATAATAAACGATTTTAATCAAATTATAAAAATTCACCGTAAAAAAAAAAAGACTCACAGCAGAGTTGCTGTGACTTCCCTCACAGCAAGGACCCTGCTCCCGTTAGTTAGGCATAGTGAAGGACCTTTTCTATTGTTTTACATTCCAACACTTGTAACAACGTGGGAATTTGTCGTGCTAAGAGTGTTGGTTTGATTTTCTTAAATTGTCCAATCTAATTTGACTAATCATGACAATTGTTATAGTTTTGCTCATGATGTTATCTGATAACGAGTCTCTCAATTTTTTTTAATCATGTGATAGTCGGGCATGGATCTTGAATTTAACTACTCGCTAACCTTAACATGACCAACAAATATATAATTTTAGAAATTTTCAAATTTATTACAAGAGTACGTTGTTTATTACTTTAATATTTTTGTGTCAAAACTATGTAATTTGGGTTTATGTGATTTAATTAATAAATTCAAGATCTTATGAGTTCTAAATTTTTTAAAAATAAAATTTTTAAATTAAAAAAGCTATTATAATTGGCTAAAAATTAGAATGAACTTAACAAAAGAAGCCCAAAATAGGTAAGTTCAAACCGCCAAAATAAACCACGTCCACCCATGAACCCATCAAACCCATGGGTTCAAAACCACTGAATCCATTGATCGGTTGCGGGTGAGAAAATTAAAAATCGAATACATGTAGTCGAGTGATGGATTGAAGGCAAACCCAACCCAACCTGATGCATGGACACTCCTACCCCAGACCCTCATTGACTTATCAAATGCCTTCTCTCCTTCTCCCCTTCAGCTTACTCTCCTTCTCCCCTTCGGCTTACTCTCCTTTTTCTCGGTCTCTCCTTTCACTCTCGGTCTATCCTCTCAATCTCGATTTCTCCTCCCTCTCTCACTTTTGGCATTATCTTCCCTTTGTCAACCCACTCCCCCTTATCCTCTCTCCCTCTTTCCCTCTCTCTCTCTCTCTCTCCTATTGGTTTACTCTCTTTCTTCTCTTACTGTCATGCCCCAAAATCTATGATATGGCAGTCCAAACCATAAAGGAGAATGGAGGACTCAAGAACACTAGAGAGAGTGTCATGTGAACAAAGTCAATGTCAAAGTTAAAGTCAACAAATCCAACGTGGAAGTTAAAGGGTCAAAATAAAAGTATTCGAGAAACATCTCTAGGCCCAAAGACCTGACACAATGAGATTTAAGAATGAGGATTGATACATAAGGTCTAAAGGCTTAAAGGAACAATTAATTAACCATAAAACAATTTCCACAACGTCTACTCAAGTGGCAGAATAAATTTATACATAACCCAAAGCGAGGTAAATAATTAATTAACCATACAACAATTTTCATAACCTCTGCTCAAGAGGCACAATACATAAAGATCAAGTTTTAAAACTTTTCACAACCATCGGCCAAAATGAGACATGAGTTTCAATGAAAATAAAGATACATGATTCATGGAATATACATTGTAAGCATGGGTCACCTCCGGGGTTTTCCTATCATGCTTTACTATGAAAACAAGTTTCAAAACGAAATTTGGCCTTATGGCCTTACAAAAATGTCAAATCCATGAATTATGGCCCTTGGCCCACAAACATGCAAAAATCACTTTCTATCTTTAAAAGGAATGATCCTCATATATGTCAAGCAGGTGTTCTACCCTCGGTACCTGAAAATGTTAGGCATGAGTAAGATGGTCTAGTAGGAAATACTGTGCATGAAGTAAACATGTGGTGTCTTGCATGCATGCCGATTAAAATACATAAGTAGATATGAAAGCCATTTCTTATTCTATCGAGCGCTCCATGCAAAACCCAATTTTAATTTCACACTTCAATTAATCAATTGAATATATCCAAATATAAATCTTTTACCCTTCCTATTTTCACACACACACACACACACACACACACGCGCGCGCGCGCGCACATCCTTAGACTTTGCAAAGCTGAAGTCTAAAATTTTAAACCTCTGTCTTTATCGGACATCAACCAAGGGACCAGGCAATTTTGAATCCAAATCTCTGTCTTTATCGGCCATTAAATTGAGGGACCAGGTAATCCCTACCTTTACGCAAGTTTATGGTCTTTCACCGATGGTTATCTCGTACCCTGCTTATTTTCTATAACCAACCAAGTCTAAACCACAACACACACACTTGCGTACACTTGGCACTTAACCTCGTTGAGTCAAGTCTGGTGCACATTAATACAAATCAATTTCATCAACACTACCCCTTTTTATTTTCAACATCCATAACAATATTTCACATCAAATTTATATCAAAATTTGTCAATTAGCTCAACTTACTCATTATCACACAAATTACATATTCAATTTTGTCATTAACTCAAAATATGAAATTTTTTCCAAATCATAAATAGACCCTAATATATTCATCTCAACATACACCCCATATCAAATTCGCATAATATATTTCCATCATGTAGTTTCCCATATTACATTTATATCAAAATTATCCAATTAACTCAACTTTTTCATCATCACAAGATAATACGTTCAATTTCATCATTAACTCAAAATATACAAATTTTTTTCAAATTATAAATAAAACCCTAATATGTTCATTTCAACATACACTTCAAATTAAATTCACGTAATATATTTCCATCATGTAATTTTTCCATATTATATTTATATCAAAATTATTCAATTCACTCAATTTTCTCATTATCACAAGATAATATGTTCAATTTCATCATTAACTCAAAAAATATATATTTTTCCAAATTATAAATAATGCCCTAATATATTCATTTCAACGTACACTTCAAATTAAATTCGCATAATATATTTTCATCATGTAATTTCTCAATTTATCAACATAAAGACATTTATTGAAGAAATTACTTTTTCAAGAAACTCTAAAATCTCAATCCACATAAAATAGACAATATCATTTACTAGGACACATTTTTTCAAAGTACAAAAGAACCTACCTCAAGATCAAAGCAAAAGGATGTAAAGTGAGAGACTCGAAATTCCTAGTGTGCCAAAATGAAAATCTTTTTAGTGTACATTGTAGCCCTCATTGTGGTGATTGCTTTTCCCTTGGTTGGCGTTGCATGAAGAAGCCTCTAGAACCTCTGTATATACGTATATATCTTGTATATGTATATAGAGAGAGAAGGATAGAGAGATGGGAGAGACGATGGGAAGAGAGCTGTAGAGAGTGGTTTTTTTTTGGGGGGGTGGGGAAGGGGGGTGGGGGGAGTGATTTGGAGAAGAAAAAGGGGTAGGTTCTACCTTTTCAAAAAAAAAAAATAAATACAATTCTCATATTAATCCTTTGTCAAAATTACAAAAGTCAAATAAACCCCAAAGTCAAAGGTCAATACATCACCAAAAAAAAAAAAAAATCACAACATTACAACCTTTCTTCCTTAGAGAATTTCGTCCCCAAGATCAAGCCAAGTTCCCGAATCAACAGTCTTCCCTTTCATTGTCAACGATCCCAAATCTATGGCCGGACTAGGCCTTCCTAATCACCACAACCAAGAATAACAATACTACAACATAAACACGTTCTCAAAATAATATACATTTATGCTAACTTCTTTCATGAGAAAGATCTCACCAATGTCATTCAAACATCACTAGCATAAGATCTAACTCACACTGAACCACCGAGATATAACCCACATAGAGTCCAAAACCCATAACGATCAATCATGTAGCACGACGCCAAACCACAACTAAAATTAGTTCCAAACAATCCCCACTCTTGCCCTCATACACTAGGATTCTTACTCAAAATACCATGAAACTAGCTAATCACCGTCTCTCAAAAACACCAAGGACTGTTGCTATAACCTAAAAACACACATTGTCTACTCTTGACACAATTCACTAGGAATCACACACATCAAGCCTTACAGACAACAAAACCTCATTCAAGTCCTCACGATCGACTGATGACTACACAACCTAATGCATAACATACAAATTGTGCATCCAGTGCAACAAACCAAAACTAGAGTTGTAGATAAACCCTTACCAACGCCATAGCAATAGGGACATTGTACGTTTAAGCAAAAACAATAAACAACTAGTTCAAGGAGAAGAACTCGATCACTCGAACCATATAATGATATGCCACGATCTCGAACTCACATAAGTTTTCCAAGCAAAAATAAGGGTCCCTAATAAGAATCTTAATCATAGCGAAATTGTGAATTAACAACAGATATGGTTTTACAACCTAAGGACTAGAGTAAAAGATTACCAACAAAAGACACATCCGACAACGATTGGGAATCTAAAACCAAAGGCGTACTAGCCATACGAGTAACACACAACAAGCTAGAATGGGAGAATGCACTTTTCTAAGCCGAATAAGGATCACATAGAGGGCCAACCACTAGAGCGAAAATAACACTGCCCCA
Organism: Heliamphora pulchella; assembly: GCA_032270985.1. Taxonomy (NCBI): domain Eukaryota; kingdom Viridiplantae; phylum Streptophyta; class Magnoliopsida; order Ericales; family Sarraceniaceae; genus Heliamphora; species Heliamphora pulchella. The sequence continues at coordinate 41,486 of JAULJZ010179504.1, forward strand.
GTATGAGAACAAGATTTAAGAACACACATCAGCAGAAGTTTTAGTAACGCTTAAGTGGAAAAAGGGCCACTCAAATAAACCAAACAAACAACATTAGTTCGAGCATAATGGGTCGAGTAAACAAAAAGAGACAAATACTTCTCTACCCCACCATTTGCTTATCCACTCAAGACAACTACCTGTCAACCACTCAACGAATAAGTCAATGAACTAACGGAACCCAATATGAAGCATAATCACTCTAGGGAAAAGGGCTAATAAGCCTTGGCCAAAGCCACCCAAGGTCAAGCACAAAAACTAACCATTACGATTCGCACACTACCATCTTGCGCTTTAGGAACCTATACATAATCACTTAATCCTTCAACGCATCCATGCCAACCACATAAACAGAACTATCATTCAATATTACTGATACTAACGGGACAACAAACCTCCCTCAAACTTCTATCAAAAAAGACTTTAAACATCTTCACGGAAGAACTTCTTTTTCGACTCACGAGATTTTTACACTCTAACTCTGGCAAACATATTGATTCTAACAGGCCTCATAAATGAGAGGTCTTCAAACCCGAACTCCTTGTAACCCACATCTAAACAGTACTCTCATAGAAACCACGAGATTGTTTGCAACATAACACTTATCCACTCCAAAAGCGAGTAACCCAAACATCAACTCCATTATGACTAAACGGTTCCAATACCAACAGAAGTACAATTTGAAACTCATAAAAGACTATCAGGGATTTACAATGCGAAAGATACAACCAAAGAAACTCACACAAAAACCTCACGTTAACAAGTGTCAAAGGTATTACAACTTGAAACTAATCAGGGTAGTCCGAAACAACCAAACAACCATCGACTTATCATCGCAGGCGTAGGTTCCACACATCAACATGAAGTACTCCTTTTATATTTTTTTTTTGTAAAAGACTTACACAATAAGCCTCCTAACCTGATATTTGTAGGGTACATAATCCAAGTTCTTGCACCAATAAAGTAGAGTAAACAAGACCTTACCGAGCAACTACAAGGAAAAAGTCCTAACTCACACGGTCACGTTGGCAAAAATTCACAAGGCACTATCAAAAGGTCACGATAAGGGTACAATATTTATGGAGATCTTAATCTCCTCAACCAAATACAAAACTAAGGATCAACCAAAAAGATATCGGCATTCCTGCCCAAATGAATGAACAAACCTAAGACAAGGTAACCCGCTACAAGGTAGCCCTATCTAGAGGAACTTATAAACCAAGAATAGCCTGTCACCCAACACAATCACATTCTTGGATAACCATTAAACAATCGGCTCAACAAGCACTACCCATCCATCTTTAGAATATCATCAAACTTTACCATACAAAACATTACAGACCAAACCAAGACAAGTGCACCACTCATCACGCTCAGCTCTCAAACTTAAGCCCCGCTCGAATACACTTAATGCAATCAAGTTTACTATGCTAAAAACAACAATGCCTATCACAAGGCTACAAGTTCACCATAGGGTAAACAAAAAACTACAACACCAATCACTCACAACAAGCTCAGATCGAACCCTCACAAGGTTATGCCAGTTTGATACGGACATCAATGGGCATACAATGGTTGCTCCACTATCTTGAGCTCATTTCTTAGGTAAAACCTAGAAAAGAAACATAAAGTACTCAATCGAAAAGGGTAAGTTCAATACTTCTATCTTGAAGGTACCCATTACTCTCGCATCTAGATAAGCATTATCAGAATTTCTATTATTCAAGCGTAAAGAAGACAGAGTACATTCTGAATCAAATGATCTCCATTTGTCAACCTAAGGTAATTCAAACCATTAGGATGTGGTGGTCAACTTACTAACTCCATGATTCTCCCCTAAAAGCACCTATTGAACTAAGATACCACTTTGAAATAATTATGGCAACTGCATCGTCAAAGTTCATCGAAAACTCTATATGCTCAAGTATCCGGTCATTGCAAATAAAGACAACCAATGTGGAAATCTCACCACACAAAGGATAACTCAACAACATCTACACTATAACTCAAAATAAATGCAACCTCAATCCTAACAATGGACACCATACTTATCAGTACACCATCCTGATACAACCGTGCCAACTACACCAGCAAACCATCGTAGACCCTTTTTTTTCAAAGCACTTATCAACTAGAAGGAAAAAAATTACCAGAGGTGACCGCACCCCTATACGAGAAAGAGTTAACACAACCCACATTTTGGTTCCAAACAACCACATAACACATATATGTTACACATAAGCATGTAAGCAAAATAATGTCATCGCCTAAGACTTAAGCAATCTAACACATAGCAAGCTAGACTCAATAATACTATAACATTCACATGTGAATTCAACCAACACATGCAGCATGTTAATCCACTCAAGCCATATCATCTTCCAAACATCTATAATACAAACATGTAGTGAAATATTTGATTTTCACGGTCTAAGGTATTCAAACCTGTTTGCTCTGATACCATGTTGTCATGCCCCATAATCTATGATGTGGCAGTTCAAACCATAAAGGAGAATGGAGGGCTCAAGAACAAAAGAGAGAGTGCCATGTGGACAAAGTTAAGGTCAAAGATCAAACTCAAAAGGCAACATATCTAATGTGAAAGTCAATGAATCAAAATAAATGTATCACAGTCACATCTCAGGGCCTAAAGACCCTGATACCATGAGATCTAAGAATGAGAATTGATACATAAGACCCAAAGGCTTAAAGGAACAATTAATAAACCATAAAACAATTCCCACAACCTCTACACAAGAGGCACAATAAATTTATACATATAGCCCAAAGCGACGGAAATAATTAATTAAACATAAAACAATTTTCACAACCTTTGCTCAAGAGGCACAATACATCAAGATCGAGTTTTTAAACTTTTCACAACCATCATCCAAAACGAGACATGAATTTCAATCAAAATAAAGATAACATGATTCATGGAATATACATTGTAAGCATGGAATTAAAATACAAGGGTCACCTCTAGGGTTTTCCTATCACTCTCTACTATGAAAACAATTTTCAAAATGAAATTCGGCCTTTTGGCTTTACAAAATGCCAAATCCATGAATTATGGCCCTTGGCCCATAAACATACAAAAGATTACTTTCTATTTTCAAAAGGAATGATCCTCATATATCTCAAGCATGTGTTCTACCCTCGATACTTGAAAATGTTAGGCATGAGCACGACGGCCGAGTAGAAAATATTGTGCATAAAGTAAACACGTGTCATGAATGCATGCCGATTAAAATACATAAGTAGATATGAAAGCAATTTCTTGTTATATGAATCCCTTCATTCAAAACCCAAGTTTAATTTCATACATCAATTAATCAATTGAGTATATCCACATATAAATATTTCACCCACCCTTCTCATTTCTAAACATACATACACAAACACATTCCTAGACTTTGCAAAGCACAAGTCTAAAATTCCAAACCTTTGTCTTTACCGGACATCAATCGAGGGATCGGAAAATCCTGAATCCAAATCTCTGTCTTTATCAGCTATTAAATCGAGGGATCAGGCAATTCCAACCTTTATGTAAGTTTACGATCTTCTACCAATGGGTATCTCGTATACTGCTTATTTTCCTTGACTAACCAAGTCCAAACCACAACACACGCATTCATGTACATCGGGCACTTAACCCCATCGAGTCAAGTCCCATACACATTAATATAAATCAATTTCATCAACTATACCCCTTTTTATTTCCAACATCCATAGCAATATTTCACATCACATTTATATAAAAAATTTTCAATTAGCTCAACTTCCTCATTATCACAAAGATGACATATTCAATTTCTCCATTAACTCAAAATATGCAATTTTTCCCGAATCATAAATAAACACATCATATGCGGCCCCCCTCCTTGGACACTGCATATATGGGAGCTTAGTACACAAAGTTGCCATTTTTTTATATATTCATCTCAACGTACACTTCAAATCAAATTCGCATAATATATTTTCATCATGTAGTTTCCCCATATTACATCTATATTAAAATTATCCAATTAGCTCAACTTTCTCATCATCACAAGATAATATATTCAATTTCATCATTAACTCAAAATATACAATTTTTCTCAAATTACAAATAAAGCCCTATTATAATCATTTCAACATACACTTCAAATTAAATTTGCATAATATATTTTCATCATGTAATTGTCTCATATTACATTTATATTAAAATTGTTCAATTCACTCAACTTTCTTATCATCACAAGATAATATGTTCAATTTCTTCATTAACTGAAAATATACAATTTTTCCCAAATTGTAAATAAAGCTCTAATATATTAATTTCAACATACACTTCAAATTAAATTCTCATAATATATTTCCATCATTTAATTTCTCCATTTAATTTAAAGCTCCAAAATAACATATTATCAACATAAAAATATTTATTCAAGAAATTAGTTTTTCTAGAAACCCTAAAATCTCAATCGAGGTAAAATAGATAATATTATTCACTACAACACATATTATTTCAAAGTATAAGAGAACCTACATCAAGATCCAAGCAAAAGGGTGTAGAGTGAGAGACTCGAAATTCCAAGTGTGTCGAAATGAAAATCTTTTTGGTGTAGATCGTAGCCCTCATCATGGTTATCATTTTTCCCTTCGTCGGCACCGCGATAAGAAGCCTCTAGAACCTCTCTATATACATATATATCTCGTATATGTATATACGAGAGAGAAGGAGAGAGAGATGAGAGAGACGAGAGGAAGAGAGAGTTGTAGAGAATGGGTTTGG
>JAULJZ010179515.1:0-22719 GCA_032270985.1 Heliamphora pulchella
AAAAAAAATATTAAGTAGATTAATATTATTATTAATTTAAAAATACATATAAAAAATTGATTATAAAAAGTAAGTAATAATTTTACATCACGAAAAGCAAAAATATAATAAAAGTAAATTTAAAAGTAAAAAAATTTAATTTTAAATTTTGTTAAAAGGCTTAGAATTATTAAACGGTCTCTGTATGCAATGTCATTTATGTGTAATATTCATACCATTTTATAAATTTATTATTTATCTTTTAATAGTTTATTTAGTATTTATCGATATAAGTAGCATGTCTTAATAAATATAATCATTATAGTTATTTATATGATTGTGACTGTTTCAATTCGATCCCACCCTAAATCAAAAGAGTTTAGACCAACTCAGCTTGTGTAGATGTGATAGTTATATAGCAAATATAGCAAATCTAGCCTTGAGGAATATAAGAGCTAACTAGATCAACGTCTACATCACGTGAATGAAAAATCTTATTAAATTGAATTGGATCCATAAATCTAAAAAAATAATAAGAGTTCTTGGTCTCTTTTAATATCTCTCTTAATTCGAAAATCTAGGATTTGAATTGATGTTCTTTCATTGATTTTTCATAAATTGTATTGATTATTAAAATTAATAATTTATAGATTATAATTTATAGTAAAAATTGTAAGTGTTTGATAAATATATTAGTTCATAACTAAAATAAAAAAAATTTAATCATATAGTAACAAAATTATAAATATTTTAAAAAATTATAACTTATTACTAAAATTAATAATAAAATACTGAAAATTAGATCCAAAAACTATGCCAAACACCCCATAACTTTTCATTTTATGGAGAGCCTTTAATCTATTGCGGAAGGAAAATTGAGAATGGAGTTTATCATTTGCATTTATATCCCAAATGATACCTTCCTCTATCTCCCCTTCTGCATAACACCCCCTTCTTTTTGTTCCTCCTTTTGAATATAATCAGAGCTGTACATACATATATAGAGACTTTCTCTCTCTAGACTGGTTGTGGCGTTGTTGATACTGGTAAGCCTCCGAAGATCCTGACTTATTTTTATGGGAACTCTCTCTCATTCCCCAATTGTTGACCTTCGTCTGAAATTAGGTTTTCTTTTTGTGGGTTCGTTATCTTACTGCTATTGAATTGGAGGGTGTTCGTGGGGTTCTATGGAAATGATCATAATCTGGGAGCGACTTGATCTTTGTCTAATTTTTTTTTTTTTTTGAGTTCTAATTCTTGTGGGAATGTTTGGTTTTGATGTTTTTCTCATTAGTTTTAGTTGTTCAAGCGCTAATTCTTGTGGGTTTTTGGTTTACATTCGTGAATCAGAGATTTTCCTTTTCCATGTCAATTGGTTTGTCAATGTAGTGCGCGTGCTCATTCGCATACTTAGTTATACATTTTGTTTGCTTTTTCTTTGTATATGACCATAGACGGATCCAAGGGAGGGGGGCGAATGGGGCGGCGGTTCCCTACGTTTTGAACAAATCTAATTATTATAGTAGTATTAGACTTAAATATATCAAAATTATGCAAGTTATCTTTTGAAAATCATTTGACCCCTGAATTAAAATCTTGCATCCATCCTTGTATACGACACTCTAAATTTGTGATGTGTGACTTGATTGGTGGATTGATTTCACAGGAGATTTTGTGCTTCCTAGGAAGATCAAGACGGACATGGCTAATAATGCAGCAGCGTGTGCGGAGAGGGCTACGAGTGACATGCTGATTGGGCCAGACTGGGCTATAAATATCGAGCTATGCGATATAATAAACATGGATCCTGGGTATCATTCCTTTTAATTAACTCTTCCGCTTAACCATTTATATGTTGATGATTGCTCATGCAATGCATTAAGTTGTGTGTTTATTGGCAGGTCAGATTTTATGAAGTTGGGAAAGTTGACTATCTTGATATAATTTGTACTAGAAATTGTTTTGAATTGCTACGACTTCATGAAAATGTTTGTAAGTTGCAAATACTTAGTAGATAGGGCAATGTTTGCTGTATGCCCTAAAATTTCACTAACAACTATGTGAAATGTAGACATGAATCTTCCATTTAGGATAGCTTAAGAAATTTAGACTAAGGTTGTCTCAATTGGTTTTGTGGAGTGCTAAATTTAGAAAATCCTCTAGGGGTATAAAATGGAAAATGGGAGTTTCAGGCTTGTTATAAGTGTAGTTGTATAGTTTCAGGATTTAGCTCCTGCAAATCTCTTGACAAGAAGTATTTGAAGTTCTTTTAGCATGAAATTGAAAGCCATTTGCCATGGGAAAATGATAAGGATTCATTTAGGCTTGCTTGGGTTTTTTGGACTGAAAAAAATGTTGTTCTAGGTCTGTGAGCAATATCCTAAGACCTGTATTTGGTGACAGAGGATGAGGAGAGGAAATTCTTTTTAGAAATCTCATAAAAGCCTCATGGTGCTGTTGGAGTAGTTTGTGTGTCAGTAGTTTCCATAGATAAAACATGGACTTGGTTGGTGGTTGTATCTTATTCCCTTTATGCAGATGACATTGTGATCGTCTGTGGGATGAATCCAGTGTAGCTCTATCATGCTTTGAGGTAGTTTCTGGTTTTAAGGTTAATTGGGCAAGTTGGAGCTAATTTCGGTGAGAAAGTGGTGAATACTCCAGCGTTGGATTCCATCCTTGGTTGTAAGCTTTGTGGCTTTCCTGATTTTGTACCTTGCCCTATCCCTGAAGTCTTTCTTATAGGCTAAGGCAGTGTGGGATGGCAGGACTGAGCAGTTTTAGAGGAGGCTGGCAAGTAGGAAGTGCTGGTGTTTGTCTGTTTTGGATTATATGTCACTAACAGCTTATATTTGGGGCAAGTGCTTTCTAGTGCTATATTGTATTAAAGCTTCAACATTTGGAGCTCTTGGGTTCTGTCTCCTAGCTGTATGCACTTTTGGTTTGCTCATTCGCAAGCCTCTCCATGTGAGAGGGGGCCTTATACTTGAGGGAGAGAATGAGTCCTTGATATATATTATTTTGTCCTTTCCTTAGTAGCTGAAACGTTTTAGTAAAATGTTTGTTTAATAGGAGAAATGGATTTAAAGAAGATAGAGGCAAGAATTGCAGTGTGTTTTGATGAGGTTTTGTGTCATATCACAAGCTACATCTGAATACTGTCAAATTTAAAAATATAGTTCAGTATATATGCAAGTGGGGATGCGACAATTGATTTTCTTTTACCATTTTTAATATGCTTGTATTTGAGACATGTAGTATTTTTTCAATCGTTTTTAAAATTGTTATATATTGGCATTACAGCATTATTTATCTGCTATTGTTAATATATCTGTGATACATTATATCACCTATGTACATATATTACATTTTTCCACAAGCATATGCAATTCAGGGTATTGGAGAAATAAACATATTCCAAAGCTGGTTCTTCTTTTTTCTCCTTGTTCTTTTTCTATTTTTTTTGTTGAGCACATTTTGGTCTAATTTGGGGATTATCAAGGTGAATTATATAACTAGGATTTGTTTTAATTATTATTATTTTATATGAAGTATCCATCATCTAATTCATGAACATATATCTAGATTCAAGAGTTTCTTCTTCTCCTCTTTGGAAATCCTTGTCTCACTGCGTTCTTATTTTTCGAGTATTTGGTCTAGTTAGGTTTTATGATATTTTGATTTGATTGAAGTATTTTTTCTAATGTTTTTCGATCAGCAAATACACATGCATGCACTTCCATGTTGCTCTTGGTAATGCTTGGACCCTTCACCTCCCATTTGGTGATAGATATGTCATCTTGTCTACAAGCCCTATAATTACCCACACTGCAAACCAAGCTATAGAAATGAGAACAAGTTCCTTTAACCTACGTGTCCTTAGTTCTAGTCTGCTTGAAGCATCTTCTCCTATAAAACCTACCAACGAGGAACATCAGCTTCTTCATATATAAAGAGTGTAGATGTAGAAAAAATTTGTAACCAAAATAATTATACCAATTTATATTTACCAAACAATGGTTAACTATTATTTAGAATTGAAGAGACTGTTGAAAAGATCTTGTCCCATAATATCCCAAGACAATCTAGCTCAATTCAAGCTACTAATATAAAGCCACCCTTGAAGAACGCATTGCCAATAGGATGAAAGGGTTAAATGTCAATGTTTTATCCCATAAATCAACTTTTGAAGTAGATTCTAGTTCTGAATCTAGTCCAGACACAAAGGAGATTCTCTTTCCTACCGAAAGTATGCAGATATCAGTCTTTACAAGACGAAATGTTGAACTTAATGTAATTCAGCTTGATACAAAAACTCAAAAGACTGCATTTGTAGGATCTAGTAGGTATTATTATCCTAGGCCATCATCTTTAGATGTTCTTAACGATGAATATTTTTTCCATTTCTAAAAATCCTATATATATATATATATATATAGGAATGCATTAATCACTCTTAAGCCTCCAAATCTCCCGTTCTAATTTCTTATCAAAAACCAAATACTTCTCTCCTACGTGGCATTGCTAACACTCCTCTTTTGTTCTTTCCTACCCATACAATTAAACACAATAAAAATTAAAAAATAAATCTAATTACTAACTTCCTCCATCTTTCACTCTCTTACCCACACGCTCCCTCTCACTCAAGCTCCCGTTTCCTTCTCCCACGTAAACTCCCATTTCCTCTTCAAATTTCAACTCTTTTTTTATTCGTCCCTATCTAATCCTCTCTCACAACACCTAATATCTATCTCTCTCAGATTATACATTATCAATCAGGTATTTTCTCTCCTCCTCTCTTCATTCTCTCCCTCTATCTCATCCTACCTCTCTCACACATCCCATCTCTTTCTCCCCCTTAGTTTTGACACTATTCTCAGCCACTACCAGGTACTCTCTCTCTCTCAATGTTATCCATTCAATAGTGTTAATTATTTCTTAAACAATGATTTTTGTGAAGTTATAATTTTAGAAACTCCATACAGAAACTCTATTGAACAACATAAAGTTTTAGGCAATCAGGCGGCAATATTTGTGAAATTGCAAAGAAAGGAACAAGAAAGCTGTTGTCAGTGATGAGAGAGAGAGAGAGAGAGAGAGAGATTGTACACTGCCGGTGGCTGGAGGGAGGGCTTTAGGGATATTTTTTATTTTTTTATTGTATGTTTTAATTTGTCAATTTATGGCTCATTTTGTTTCTTTTTTTTTTTTTTTACTTTTTTAAAATATTCAAAATATTAAGAAATTATACTTGATAATTTATGATTTTAGTTGATAGTAAATGAGTATTTTTATTTTTAAAATTAAACACTTTATTTGTTAATTTAGTTCTTATTTTTAATTCTTTATTATTTGATATATATAAAATTTCAATTAACTTCTTTGCTAGATTATTCAAAATTATTGCTTTATATCGTTCCGCTTCAAAAAATTAAAAACAACTTTGTTTTCATAGTGACCTAGCCTTCATGATCGAGTATAAGTGTTCCCATTCTGTTCTATGATTTTGTTTTCTTGAATATTCATGCGCAATTACTTACTTACAAAGTGTGGTTTAATATTTTTATTACTCTCTACATTTTCCATTTTTTATAATGCTCAATATCATTTATCTTCACTATTTAATTTTTTAAATTTTACTATGTATTCCCATTGGACACATGGTTGCTTAGTAAAAGTGATGAATATACACCAATAGGAATAAAACTTAAATTTGGTTTAAATTTAGTTCAAATTAGTAAAATTAATTCATTAAAGTAAAAAACTTAAATGAAAATTAAATTTAGTTTACTAGAATAAAAAGTTAAATACGAATGAAATTAAAACAAATCAATGATGAAAACATAAAATAAAAACTTAAAAAATATAAATACAAATAATAACTTAAATAGGAATACAAACTAACAAAATTAATTTAGTTTAAATTAAATTATATAAAAACTTAAATAAAATTGAATACAAATTAAATCATAAGAAAACTTAAATACTTATATACGAATTGAATCATAAGAAAAATCACAGTTGACAAACCAATGATATAAAAATTCAATTACCAAGAGTCAGATGATAAAAAATAGAAATTTGTTTCTTTTTCTTTGGTTCAAAGAGGTCTTAAGGTAATTGTTCTATAATTTATCAATTAATTGACAAATTCACATTAGTCATTTTAATAATTAATTTAAGTAATCCCGTGCATAGCACGGGTCAACGTTAGTTGACCATATATGAATGGAATATTGATGGTAAGTCCGGATATCAAAATTTTGAATTCATTCATCAAATCTTGATGTATAGCACTATATGTAAACAAAATAATTATGACAAAGATGTTGCAAAACTTGCTTGCATGGTTTTACTGATATCCTTAACTGATGTTGGGATAATGTTCTCACTGAAACTCAAAAAGTAAAAAAATTTGACTGCCAAGATTTTTTTTTATAAAGAAAATGAATCCGCTAAACAACTGGAGCAACATGAAGGTGTTGTGTGTACTTTAGTTCAAATTATCCTTCTCCACTTCGTTGGTCCCCATGTAGCTAACATTGAAAGAAGCCGAGAATTGTTACAAAATCATAGATGTTGATCTTAAAACCCACTTTAGATGGTATAAGGATGTTTTACTTACTAAAGTCATGCAACGACCCCGATACTAATATCGAGTATTGGAAAGCCAAATTTATTGATGGCTTACCTAGTATTTTTGCTAAAAGAATAAGGAAACATTTACGAGACAGAAATGATGGTCCTTCAATTCCTTATAATCATTAATCAGTGCACTTAATGGACAATTAATTACAGTTGTCTTATAAGAGGGCTTCTCTCTTTGCAATGACTTGAAATTGCAACATCATTTGAGAATGCATAATTTTACTAGTAGGAAAAACTGTTCAACGAGTTAACCAAGCTTTACAACATTACAGAGAACTATAGGACATTATAGATTTCCTTGGGTTGGACGAATTATGCTAGAAATTAGGAGGTGTTGAGAAAAAAGAAATTGTTTATGTTATATCATTAGGGTAGTGATTCATCAACCCGCTAGTTCTTACATGGAGCACAAACGTTAGAATTTATTTTGGAAGCAAAAGAACTACTAAAACTGCTTGAAACCCTCACAAGGGTTTTATCTATAGAGAATGGACAAGCCCTTATGGGTTGTATCCGAATACACGGAAAGAGATGATTTGAGATGAGTTCTGTGATCAATTTGCATACAGCTCTCCTGTTAAAATTCCTAAGCATAGAAAGTCCACTAAAATTAGTGGTAAATTAGATCATAAGACACAATCTTCTAATAGGAAGAAAAATATAGCTCACACAAGTCTTTCCATAAGTCTTCATCCAAGACTTCCATTTTCACACAATAAAAACAGAATGAAGCAAAAATGACAAATGTTACAACTGTGATCGAATTGGACAGCATCAACTGTTGTATTTGGGTTCTCATTGCTTGTGCTAGCGAGAAACTATTCTCTTACAAGGGTCGGCCCTTGTCATTTGGGGCCCTATGCGCACGGAAAGAAAAGAGCCTTATCATTTTTATGCACATCAACGTCGAGAAAAATCATTACAAAGTTCGGAATGACAAAAACTTTGTCTTGTTACTTCACATTTCAATTATATTCAACTTATAACCAAAACAACTCCAAACATAATAAGATTATAATAACCAAACCAAACCCAACCAAATTAATTCTTTGTTCCAATCAATTGGAGTCGGTTATATGAATTCTTTTACGCCATTCTGTTCTGTTAAGCGCTATATCTTTAGTTAGTTTCAATAAGTTCATGTCTTTTTTTAATACGACATCTCATGTCAATTTAGCTCTACCACTCCCGCTAGTGGTTCTATAACTAATGATCTTGGCACTTTTTTTTTTTAATTACTGCATCAATTAGTCTATGTTGTATGTGTCCAAACCACCTTAATTTATGTTATCTCAATGCGTCCTTAATTGGTGCGATTCATACCATTTTACGGATCTTTTCATTCCTAATTTTATTTTTTCTAGTCTTACCACATATCCAGCTTAACATTCTCATTTTAGCAACAATCATTTTATTTATGTGTTCTTTTTTTGCAGCCTAATATTCAGTTTTGTTCCTGCTTACTCAAAATCTTTTTGACTCTAAAGCTTCTCTCTACATTTTTAATTTAGCGTTAACTCTACTTCTAGTCTCATCCACTAAGACGATATCATCAGCGAACAATATACACCATGGAATATCATTCTAAATATGTCTAGTCAGTTCATCCATAACTAAGGCAAAGAGATAAGAATTCAACGCCGATTCTAGGTGTAATCCTACAGTAATCAGGGATTCACTTGTTTCTCCTGTGGGTGATCTAATTGTCGTAACAGCTCCTTCATACATGTCTCTTATTATATTAATGTACTCTTTTGTCACTCCCTTTCTCTTCAACGCCAACTCTATGATATCTCTAGTCACTCTATCATCGGCCTTTTCTAAGTCTATAAAAACAATATAAAGATCTCTTTTCTTTTCTTTATATTTTTCTATCAATCGCCTTAGTAGGTGGACTACTTCCATAGTTGATTTACCAGACATAAAACTAAACTGCTTTTCTGATATTGTTGTTGTTAACCTTAGACGATGTTCAATTACAATTTTCCATAGTTTCATTGTATGACTCATCATCTTAATACTTCTATAGTTGTTACAATTTTGAATATCTCTTTTATTTTTGTATATAGGTACTAGAATAGTCTTTCTCCACTATTTGGGCATTTGTCTAGTTATTATGATTCTATTAAATACATTTGTTAACCAAGACACTCCCACTTCGCCCAAGTGTTTTCACACCTCCACAGGGATACTAATTGGTTCTAAAGCCTTACGTGATTTCATTCTCTTCGTTGTAGTTTTTACTTCAAATTTTTTTATTCTACAATTAAATTTATATTCTCTAATTTTATATGAGTTATTAGATTCCTCTAATTTGGATCTTTCTACATGTTTTTCTTTTAATAATTTCTCAAAATAGGTTCCCATCTTTTCTTAGTTTCTTTATCCTTTACTAACACATTTGAATCCTCGCTTTTTATACATTTAGCTTGAGTAAGGTCTCTTGTTCTCCTTTTTTTTTCACAACGATTTTATAAATGTTTTTTTTCTCCTTCTTTACTATCAAATCTAGTATAAAATTTACCATATGTTTTCAATTTAGCATCTCTAACTGTTCTCTTAATATCTTTACAAGCTTGTTTATAGATCTTAATATTGTTCTCATTTCAATCCTTTTGTCACCTTTTAAAAATTTCTTCTTTACTTTTACTTCGGCTTGGATCTCATAATTCCACCACCAAATTTCCTTATTTATAGGGCATTTTCCCTTCAACAATCTAAGAACTTCTTTAGATATCCTTTTAATGTATTCCTCAATTGTACTCCACATAGTATTAGTATCTTCTTTCGAATCACATCTTATTTCTTTACACATTTTGTCCTTGAAAATCTCTATTTTCTCATCTTTAAGTTTCCACCATTTAGTTCGTGGGATTCTAATATCTCTTCTCGCTTTATGTTATCCCTTAATGTGAATATCTAATATCATAATTCTATATTGTGATGCTAAGCTTTTTCTACGAACGACCTTGCAATATTTACATATTAGGCGGTCTACATTTTTAATAAGGAAATAGTAATAAATTTGATTTTTATGAGATTCACTCTTAACTCTCTCTTTTAAAAAGAAACAATTTTTTAATATAAGATCAAATGCTACTGCAATTTCTAGGATCCTCTCTCCAACCTCATTTCAATCACAAAAACCAAACCCCCTATGAACCTTTTCATATTCTTATCTCTTGTTTACTACGTGTTCATTGAAATCTCCATTTATAATTATCTTATCTTCTACTGGTATTTTTTGGACCATTTTATTCATTTAATCCCAAAATTGTTCTTTAGTATGGTCATCCAATTCTACCTAAGGTACATAAGCACTAATCACATTAATTTTGGTTTCTCCAATCATAAGTTTAATTAAAATTATTTTATCTCCATTCTGCATGATTGTTATTACATTATCTTGAAAGTGTTTAGTTACTATTATTACTACACTATTTTTATGACTCTCTTTACCAGTATAATATATTTTATACCTTGCATTATCTAATTTTTTTGATTTATGCCCAACCCATTTAGTCTCTTGCAAGCATGGTATACGAATTTTCCTTCTAATCATAGTATTAACTAATTCTATTGTTTTACATGTTAAGATTCTTATATCCCAAGTTGTTAATCTAAGTTTATAATCTCGGGTTAACTTATTTAACTGTGCTCGTCTTTAGAAGTGCAGGAACCTTTGCTTATTTTTCACCGCACTCGGGCGCCGATGCGGCGCTCCTTGCCCCTTTTTCGAAACACCCCAAGGCACGCGTAACACATTGCTTAAGGGGAATGTCCTAGCATGGACATGTAAATTATTTGGATTCAAGTTCATTGTGACCTGACGAGTTTTTTAATGTGTTGGCTGTCAACTCCCGAACGCACAAATCTCTTTGTGCAAAATAGATAATACCAAAATACCAAATAAAAAAAAAAGAATAGTTGAACCGGTAATGGCATAATGTCACTTAAACAATACCTTCGTGCATCTTTTGTAGCAAAATTACTAATCAAAGTTGTATATCAAGCTTATATAGCATATCTTTTTCAATGGATAAATATTGTTAATCCAATTAGTGTTTTTGCAAATTAAATAAATAACAAAAAAAAAAATTAAACATAGAAGTCATTCATCAAAACCTAACATATAAAATTTTCAAAAAGATTTTAGCAAAAACTTGGAGGCCCAAAGCAATCACTTTATTGCTTTGTGCTAGAGCCAGACCTGATCTCTTAATATGCTTTTATAAGTTTTTTTGTGCTTTTATAATTGTTGCGGACATATTTAGCACTTACTACCTATAATTATTAAATGACATGTATTGCTCATCAAGAAATCAGACCTCTAGACTGTACTCTCTCCATTGTCTGTTAGAAGCGGCAGTTGTTTCCTGGCATAAGCAGATTTGGATTAAAAACGTTATAATGCTCTGAAGTCTTTTCATTGGAAATATTTTTGGGATACTGAAGTGTTTGGTTGTTGTGACTTGTGAATGATATAGCATCTTCAAGCTGTTAGTTTTGTGCCCAAATTCTTCTATTTTGGAACTAGCCTTATGCCTTTTAGATATTGGATATTGTAAATTTCAGTAAAGATCTCTTTTACCATTTTTATGTAACTCCTGCGCTAAATATGATTGTACTATCTTCTTGCTGTTGGATTGGATTTGATTGAAATTACAGGCAAGCGAAGGATGCCTTAAAGCTACTCAAGAAACGTCTAGGGAGCAAAAATCCTCAAATACAGCTGCTTGCTCTTTTTGTCAGTGGTCTCTTCGTTTCTTGTTTCTTATTGACGGCCATTGTTATTGCTTATGGTGAATATATTGTATTTTACTGGCAATCAGTGACCAAGTTTGGCATATGCATAGTTATTTTACTTAATTATTTTTTATGGTAAACGCTATCTGGTGGAGGCGCCTTCGGGGTCAGATTCCATGTGCACATTACGTAGACAGAGGTCAATAGGAACAAATCCAAACAAAAACAAACCTATGCTCTCATTTCTTCCCAGAAAAAAAAACTAAATATTTGATATATAACACCTTAAAAAACAAAATAGCAAAAAGCTCACAATTGACAATGCCAGATGCTTCTAAGGCTTTCCTTCCCATGGCACTCACCAATGACACAAAGGAACTGTATGCTTCACCAATCTATTGTTCTTACTAGTAGGATGCTCTTCCAATTACTGAAGAACTCAGACCTAGGCACAATCTTTCGATTCCATCAAATAGGACATGCCAAAAGGAGTGACTATTTTTTCTGCAACTAAGCAATTCATCTTCCAAGTTATTCACACCTTCACACTTGAGACATGGATTAGGGAGAATTATTCCTCAATCTTGTGCTACCCAATATAATTGTGGATATCTTTTCTATGCAACATGTACCTTGAGTCTTTCATTGTACGTTGAAAGCAAAGACCGCTGACTTGAGTTTTAGGTATTGTTTGTTTTTGCTTTTGTTAGCACTTGTGGAGAACTTAGAACTATTGACTTTCATTTTTTTTGGGCACCGTGGAGCAAACAAAAGCAAGTGTTTTAATGTCTTTTATTGAGAATGGTTGATAAGAAAAATGCAAAAGGAAAAAAAATAATGATTCTACATGTATTGCACTTGAAATGTAATTTTTGTGGAAAAGATTATTGGGGTGGGGTGATTTAGATGAAACATCAGTTGATGGGAACCCATGATAATATAGGCCCATGTTCTCAAGTTTCCAAATATGTGAGGAAACCTTTTTTTACAATTTTTAGGAGAAAAACTAAACATTGATGTCATGGATGGTGAATGTTTTGGGGAGGAAGACATGAGATTCAAAAGTAAGGGGACCATGGTTGTATATGTTACTAAAAGGAAAGGGGAAACAAGTTATACGACAAATTTTGAATCAAATGGTGAAACAAAGGAAGCCCGTGATTAGGGATATTTTGTAAATTTCACAGTGGATATTAGCTTTTAGTTTAGTTAAAAGCCATTTATTTAAGAAAATGTTGGTGTCCATTGGTGAATATGCCAAGGGATTAAAACTGCTCCTTATCATGAGGCTAGGATGTCATTTTTGTAAAAGGAGGTTAATAGTGTGAATGAAGGACTTGAGGTATATAAGAAAGAATTGGAGAAAACGGTTTGCACATTGATGTCCAATGCATGGGCTGATGGGAAGTTTTGGTCCATTTTTAATTTTCTTGTCAATATCCCAAGTGGTATCGTGTTTATTAGATCAATAGATACCTTAGGTATTATCAAGAATTTTAAGAAGTTGTTTGAGTTGTTTGATGATTTAGTAATGAGATTGGAGAGGAAAATGTTGTACAAGTGGTGATCGATAGTGTATCAATATTTGTAGATGCCGGTCGATTATTAGAGAAGTATCATAAATTGTTTTGGTTTCCTTGTGCGACACATTGTCTTGATTTGTTCCTATTTGACTGTTAGTGATTTGTCGATTTTCGAAGATGCACTAGCTAAATCAAAAGAAATAACTGTGTTCATATATAGACATGCTTGGTACTTCACTTGTTTAGAAAGTTTACAAAGCAAAGGGAGTTGAATTGACCCACGGTTACTAGATTTGCAACTGCTTTTCTTACATTGAAAAGTATCCAAGAAATGGAGATTCAACTTAGAGCTATGTTTACATTGGAAGAGTGGGCTATGAGAGCCTATTCTTCTAGTATTCTTGGAAGGAGAGTGATTAGGATAGTTTTGGAGGGAACTAGACTTTGGAAAGCAATCAAATATTACTCAAAGTGTGTATCCCCTTCGGTCAAAGTTTTGAGACTTGTAGATGGTGATGCAAGGACGGGAATGGGATACATTTATGAATTTGTAGATAGAGCCAAAGAAGAAATTTCTTCAAATTTTGACCATATAAAGGGGAGATCTGATCGCACTTGGAAGATTGTTGATGATAGGTGGGATTTGTAATTCCATCGGCCCCTTCATGTAGCAGCATATTGTTTGAATCGTATATATTTGTGTTATAGTAACGATTGTTTACAAATTTATCTTAATTTTGTAGGTTTCATTATGGTGAAAGCTTTCTTGTAGATAGGGAAGTCAAACTTGGGTTGTATAAAACCGTTGAGAAGATGTATACTGAGTTAGAGACAAGAGTTAAGATTGATGAACAACTAGAGAAGTTCAAGAAGGTTGAGGGAATGTTTGGTATGAGAATGGCCGTCTTGATAAGAAAAAAGAAGCAACCCAGAAAACTTTAATTATAATTTATTTGGTTATAATTTAAAATTTAAAGTCATTATAATTTATGATTCTTCAACAATATATTTTGTTATAGCTTTATGGTGGGAGACTTTTGGTGAAGAGTACAAGGATCTTCAAATAGTAGCTATAAGGGTCCTAAACCTCACTTGAAGTGCCACGGGATGTCTCGATGTGAGTGGACTTGGAGCGCTTTCGATCATGTCCATTCCAAAAAACGGAATGGTTTAGAGCAACATAAGTTGAATCTATTTGCTTTTGTGAAGTATAACATTTAACTTGAATTGAGACAATTGAAGAGGCAAGGGAGGGGTGACACTTTATGATTCAATTTGTTTGTCAGATATGGAATCCAATGATGAATAGATTACCGAGGTGGAAGATCCTCGTCTGCCAATTGATCAAACATAGATCAACATCCAAGGGTGTTTCCAAGTTGGAGTTAGTGCTAGAAAGAGGGAAGAGGCATAATGCAAAATTCTAATTACTAATTTTAAAAGTTCCACATTCAAGATAAGGTACTTACTCTCAATCTTTGTTTTTAATGTAGGACCAAGAAACTTGAATGCCAATAAGAAAGGAAAAGGTAAATTAGTTACGACGATGTCGATGTAATTGGATGAGTAAGGAACAAAATTTCCATTTGTTTCCATTGAAATGGCTGAAACGTTTCCATTTCCTAAGCAACCGAAATAAAACACTAGCGGAATAATGACATTCCAATGTTTCTTTCGAAATACACCTAAACATTGTGCAATATACCTAAACAAATTTTATTGAGAGAAATTTAATTTTTTCATAGATATTTTTACAATTTTCTATTAGAAAATCATACATTGTTGTATTTTACTTTCCCTTAGTAAACTTCTACACCTGTTATTTTATGAAAACATTGATTTTTTCGATTTTATACTTGTTCTTTTATGTGAATAACTATATAAATCTTTCTGTGTATAATTAATTAATTATTAGTGTTTAATACATAAATTTCACCATATGTTTCCCTACATTTCTAATTTTGTCCCCTTAAAATGTTCTCGAAACGTTTTTGAAATATTTTCGAAACGTTTCGAAATGTTTCTGTTTCTATACCAATTGAAACAACAGACCGAAACGAAATTTTGATCCTTGGTGATGAGATGTAAAAAGAACATGAAGAAGAGTTAAATGAAGTGGTAATTGTTTAAGATCAAGATGGGGATGATGACTCCGATAGAGATGTTGGACATGATGATTAATGATATGATTTGAAGAGTTATTGGAGCTTTTGATTTTGTCTAATGTCTAACTTTTGATGTTGATGTTGTAAACCTTGATGATTGAAGAACACTTTTGATTGGAGATTTTCTTAACTTCTTGTATTTGTAATGGTTATTGTTCTTAAATTATATTATTATAACATATTATGCCATAATCATTATGTGATGTAGAATCATAGATCACGGTAAGGTTTGGACCCACATCTATTGCCCATATATGCAAGCGTCTTACTTATTAGACCTCATGATCATTGGTCAAAACAAGTTTTGCATTGAATTAAACATAAACCTTTTATTTTTTTGATTTATCTTTAATATTTATAGAGTTAGAGTATATATAGATTATTCTATATGTTTAGAAAATATGATCGAGTCTCTATGATTCAGAGCTCGAAAAAAAGCCAATTTCGATTCACGATTTAATAATTATGCATTGGACCATGAGAGATGTAGAGGTTGTAAGTATGACATGTGTAAAGATGTATTGTGCAAACTGTGTGGTGTGATAGGTATGATAGAAACCTGGTAGGCATGATAGGTTAAGATGAGCTACAATTTGGCAGTGTGAGGGCGACTCTATTGACAAATCCCTTCATCTAGTCTCCAAACTACATGCCTCATTTGGTTCCGAAGGGAAGGTGCTGAGGCCCTGTTCCTAACTAGGACCATGTTGATCTTGGTGGTGTAAGGGATGCCTCGGGAGCAAGTATGACACTTTGAATGTTTGCTTGAAGGGCAACAAAAATGTAGAGTGGCACCGAGGAGCGTGGATCACTCACTCGTGGGTGATAACGTGAATCTTTGTGAGGTTCCACGTGATGGATACATGGTTAGAAACCCACATTAATGCCCCCTACGCTGCTATGCGCATGCACTCATGACTCGAAGGAGTGTGTGGGCGCATACTCATTACCTTATGACTCTAATGGAGTGTGTTGCTTTGTATCTCGAGGAATATTGTCATTATTGAAGAGGTACCATCTAATCTTCTTGGAATGCCCCCAATAGAATTGCATTGTCACATTTCGGGAAGCATCAACCTTGATTTGGGGAGACATTTGTAAATGTCAAATTAGTTGCTCCCTTTAACGGATGGTGTCGTAGAGTATACAGTTCCACCACTACATGTCGTAGCCAAGGTGGTCGACTTATGGTCAATGCGATGTGGAGCCAAGATGCCTCACTAGTCGAACCTAGGGCTACATGCTCAAAAGGTTGGCTCAAAGGGAGCGAGCACTCCATAACTTGGATAACATAAGGCTGGCTTAAGATGAGAGAGTGAGCAGAGCATTTCATAAATTTATTATCATAATGTCGGCTTGTAACGAACGATTGAGCTAGCAGAGCAATCTTTATTGACATAAAACTAGCGAGTAACAAGCGAACATAGCACTTCATAACTTTATGACACAAGTTTGGCTCGGGTCGACCAAGTGAGTAGAGTAAACTAGCAAGGGGAAGGCCCATTTATAGTTTATTCATACTAAGTTGGGGCTAACCTGACGAGAGTGAGCAGAGTGCCCATGTGTACCTCCTGTTAAACGGTGTAAGTTGGCTCACAATGAATGAGCGAAGCACTTTTTTGTAATTCAGTTGACCTTGTTTTCTCTTGTTGAGTGATCATGGAGTCGTTGGAGTGAGCAAGAGAAGTTTCTTTAGCTTGTTGCTCTAATGTTTTGTACTACTGAGCCAACATGGGATTGCTCCATGTGAGCATAATAAGGTTTTGACAAGGCTTGTATCTCACGGAACTTATATTTGTGCACCATCCTCCAATGGTACTCCATACGGAACGAATGCTGATAGAGTTTGGTTCCTTAATATACTGTTCAATAAGTGCTCATAAGATCGCTCGAAACTTTTGAGCCGACTTAGAGACTCTAAATTGTACTTCACTCGGTAAAAATGTTAATAGAGCTTGGCTCTTACTATGTTCTTTGCAAGTGCTTTTGGTAGTAAAGAGTCTATTTGGGGAAAGTTGATTTAGAGCTCACACCTATCTTGGAGCAGCTTTAGGTAAATAGAAGGGTTTTTTTGCTTAGAGTTGCCATAATCCTAGGTTTAGAGTAGACTTTGATAAATGATTGGTGCTCCTCTTGTCACACAAGGTGGAGCGACGTGACATAGCTCAATCTAGGGGGGAGCAAGAGTTGGCTCAACCCTGGAGGGGAGCAAGAGTATAGCTCAACCTCGAAGGGGAGCATAAGAATGGCTCTGTCCTCACCAAAGAATTGGTGTAAGATAGAATGGCTTGATCCTGGAGGAGAGCATGAGTATAGCTCTGCCCTCGTCAAAGGAAGGGAGCAAGATAAAATGGCTCGATCCTGGAGGAGAGCTCCATCCTCAGCAAAGGCAAGGAGCAAGATAGAGTGGCTCGATCTTAGTGGAGAACATGGATAAGGTGTCATGGCAAGCAACTAAGTTCTGAGTGCATTAGTGGGTTAAGCGATCAAGAGTACTAATGAAAAATGATATTTTTTAATTTTTAAATACATGGATTGTGAGAGAGTGTGGCTGAAGGGCCAAGGGCACAATAGATAGTGGCTATCTTGAATGTAGACGAGGTGCGGGGAGGGTGTTTGAGCTCGTAGGTGAGCTCTCCGAAGTGCCATGTGGCAAAGTTCTTTTTATACAGTCACATTAAGGCCATGTGCGCATGTGTTCATAGCTTAATGAATGCATGCTAGCATACTTATAACTGGTCTTTTTGATTTCCCCTTTTGAAAGGTATGGAGCCATCATTTTATAGTTGTGGCTGTCAATTCTCTTCATTTATTTTAGGAATGCCCCCAGTATAAATGGGGCCAAGCCCTTATTCATTTTCACATCCATGTTTTGGAGAGCCTTGAATCTTGAACAAGTTGTTTGCGAGGCAGGGCTTCACCACGAGCCAGGTTCCACCGAGCAGGGGTTTACCTCGTGGCAAGTGTTTCGTGTGCCAATATTGGTCGAGCCAAGTGCTTATAGAACCAACCCTTTTTGATTGAACACATATTTCAATCGAGCTCTTTTACTTAGCAAAGTGGTTGGAGAAGGGTTTCATTGAGGCGAGGGTTTTAACGAAGGCCTATGTCTAGCGCTGTCTTTGAGGCGAGAGAATTGTTATTAGAAGCAACAAGATTTCAATCCATCTCCATCACTAAGTTGGCCATTCCAGCAAACTTGAGAATTATAATCGAGCCAATCCTTTTCGAGGCAACCATAGTTGAGCAAAACCTTTTTGCTTTAGCAAGGCGACTTCCTCATTCAGCCCTTCGATGCAGGCACCTCATTGGGGCAAGGAGACTTTGAGGCAGAGGGTGACCATATTGCCTTGAGAGTTATCTTTTTTTTCCCCCCCTTGTAGCTAGGGTTTCTAATTCTCGGTCGAATTGAAAGCTTTTCAAAGCAAGAGAGGTTTCTTTCTAACAGGATAATCTTGATTTTTGGTCGAACTAAAAGGTTTTCGGAGCAGAAGAATTTACCTTTCGTCGAGGCAGGCCTCCATTTTCGGAGCACTGGTCTTCTTTGAGCCGGCTTCTTCAAGCCAAGAGGGGTTTCCTCGAGCATAAGAGATTTCTTTCGATCAACCAAAGCAACTCCATCATCGAGCGTATTCTCTTCTTCACTCTATTGAACTAGTAGATGTCTAGGGAAGGGTTTCGATGGAGACACAAAGAATTGGAGGGGATTCTCGAGTTAATACTTCTGGTTGAGTAAGAGATTTTGGCAAGATCCTTTTTGAGGCAGCTTCATCAAGACCACCGAGCTAGAGTTTTCAAACCAATGGTGTTCTGATTGCCAGCAAAGGTTTAGAGCTAGGCTTTTTGGGCTAAAATAGAGATCTCCTTCTAGGCGAGGGGTGTTCGCCGAACAGTTTGAGGTGCATTGATTTGAGCAAAGGACTTGGCTGGGTAGAGTTTATTCTTGAATTGTGTTGAGAGAATTTTGAGTCACGCCAATCTTTTTTAGCAGCTGGTGGTTTTTTTTAATAGAGTTTATGGAGGCGAGGGTTTGAGCTAAGGAAGAGATCATGAGCTAGCATTTTCACGGGGAATCTCGGGGGCCTTCCACGTCATCAGCAATTTCCATGTTTTAGACGGGTTTATGGTTTTGAACCGAGGTCTTCACTGAGACAGTGTTTCGTTCGAGCAAGATCCAAGAACCAAGAACCAAGAACCAATATTGAGGAACCTATGAAGCACGGATACTTCGAAAATGGTGCCGTACATGTATCGGATACGTATCGGATACCGATACTCGCCCAATACGCGGGGATACGTATCGGATATGCCTGAAAAGTATCCAAAAATAAATTTTTATTTTTTCAATTTTGGATACGTTTTAGATATGCCCGGGATAAGGGGGGATACGCACGAGATACGTTTTGGATATGGGTGGGATACTTTTTGGATACGTTTCAATTTTTTTTAAAATTATTTTTTTATTTAGTTGATCTTTTGGTTTTATTGTTATGATTGTACTATCATTTAGATATTTTTTATGCTTAATGGAAACTTTTTTATTTATTACTTATTCAGTTATTTTTGACTTTGATAGCTATTGAACGTTTCAAAATAAGAATAAAATCAATAACTCTTACTTTTAGTTTAGTTTTATAAATAATATAATACTACAAACTATAAAAAATAATTTTTTTACAAACGTATCCTAGCCGTATCCGTATCCGTGCTTCCTAGTGAGGAACTGCATTTGATTTTGGCTGTTATGTGTGTTGAGGTAAGGGGGTGATCTTGGGTCAAGCCACCCATTCAGTTCCAAAGCAAGAGCAAGAGCACATCAGCTAAGATGTGGAGTGGGTTTTGAGAAAAAGCGATTTAATAAGTAAGCCAATCCTTTAGAGTTGGATAGGGCACCCCCTAACATATTTTATTTTATTTTTTATCTTCATTGAAGCGAGTTGGCTATTTGGAGCTGATGTTTACTTCTACCTGGTCATGCACCGAGCTGCACCTTTTTTGATCACTTGTACTTTATTCTTATTTTGATATGGATGTTTCATTTTCTTGTGGACTTTTTATGGTATTTAATGAAGATGCTCTATTGGCTAGTGTTTTTTTTTTTTGCTGTTTTTTCTTTGACTTTGTTTTTTGACATATGCTTTCTATCATGAATAAGATATGTCTAACACTTGGTTGAGCAAGGTTGTCATTTACATTTGCTCAAATGGGGTAGGAGGTTTGGAACTTGGCTAAGTAGGAGACTTGTCGAGGAGACTTAACAACTTTTGGCGTGAAGGTCATGAGCTAGCCTAGATTGGCTCCACATGGTCAAAGAGACTGGGAGTTAGCCGAGCGACAAGAGACTCTCGCTAGAGGCCCTTGAAGTTTAGCTAAGCAGAAACTTATTGGCCGCTTGGTTTAGTCTAAGAAACTCCACTTTTTAGAGCTTGTGGTGCTCATGATCGACTGAGCATGGCTTGGCATGGGCAAGGGCGAGGTGACGTGCAAGTATTTGAAGTTGAACACTAAATCCAAATTGTTAGGATAAGAGCTACTTACAAAATTCCTTGTTCCTAGGTCAAGGTTCCCGAAGGACATTCTTAGCCTCCAAGACCTCTTTGTTAAGGATCTTATTAACCAGCTGCCTAAGACCCAAACAAATCCTTGGTAGAATCGTACCATTCGGTGGCAGATACAATAATTAAGATGATAGAGATTTTGTGGTGAAATGGGTTTCTGGTCACGAGGCAAGGGTGCAACGCTACTAGACATCTCGGACCTATGCATTCAGGAGCATTTGGGCCTCATCCACTATCACTAGGAGGGAGGAGGCTCCTCGAAATTGGTTCGTTTCCTTCGATCTGGTGAGCTCGATGGCAGCATACACTAAAGGGCTTTACTGGTGGCTCACAGAGTCTCACCCAAGTTCCTATCTTGGTATCGAGGTCGGTGGATGGGCTTGCGAGGGGTGGCTCGCATAGGCTCACTCAAGTTCCTAGCCGCTGGGCAAAGCGCCCAAACGTCTTGAAAATAATGATTCACCATCTTACATGTGGAGGTGATTCCTTCGATGCAAAGATTCACTAGCCGGCAGCACCTACTGGATTTTGAACGTCGACAACCAAGTCACAAAAAATGTCGAATGTAAGTAAGGAGATCTTTAGATAGTATTTGGCTCTCCCTCATAGGCAAAGGGTGGTGAGACATTCCTCCACATAGAAAAACATGGCATAGAACTTTTTGACCAAGTCTTCCTACGAATAGATGGAACTTGGAGCCAAGTAAGAGTACGATGAGTAAGTTTTGTCAATGAGAGATTTGGAGAACTCCCTAATCCGAGGTTGTGATTTTTGCTATGAACGCCCAAAGTGTCTACGAACCGAGTTTTGTGTTCTTCGTGTTCCCTCTTCTTCCATCAAAATATGTGAATTTGGCAGTGACGTAACCTTTAGGATAGGGGGAACTTGTAGTTCCCGTGGGGTAAGAAGGGCACAAGTTCAATTCAAGAGCATGAGGGGGGACCCTCTTTGATTGGAGGAGAGCACGTACATTGTCCTTCAATTTATCCAAAGTGAAGTAAGCCACAAAGGCACTAGGTTAGTCACAAGGTTTAAATCGTGGTATCGGCCGGCATAATGGCCGCGGTCGCGTGTAGCGGGTATCGGGCGTATCGGTCAACCTGTAACAGGAATTGGGCGCCGCAAACTTGAATTTTTTTCAAGTTCTAGCAAATAGCATAAAACTCATTGATACACATATTCTCCCTTTATTTACTACAAATTGAATGTTTATAGTTGTTTTTAATTACTATTTGGACACAAAAAATATATTTTCTAGAATTTATGTTGTTTTTAAAATTAAAAAAAATACGTTATTGTTGTATGGTAAAAGAACTTCACTAAATATATATGATATTCTAAATACTAATATAATTGATAATCTTTGATAACAAAGACATGCAAAAAAATAATCTTGATTGTGATAATGTCAATGTCGTGCATGATGCATACTTTAAACTTCTAATATAGTTATATACTAACAAATTACAATTCAACATTTTAACATATTACTATTACTAACAGGATATCATTTTAAAAATCACATACAAATATTTATTTAGTTTTTTATTTAAGCAAGGAAAATGACACACCTCTTACATCCAAAAAGAATGGCATGGTTCATAAATTTCAGGATCATCATCATCATCATAAGCTTGCTGGTGTGGTTGCCGTCTTTGGCGGTAACTAGAGGTTCTACCTTCAGTATCCATCGTATTGCCACTACTTGAAGATTCAGGAGGCTGAAAAGTATAACTATAAGGAGTGGGCGACCCAAATAATCCAGAACCATACTGTGACGTATCATATTGAGAATAGTAAGCCATAGGTAGTTGATGATAAGCTGCAGGAAGTGGATGGTAGTAGAGATGGGGTGGCGGAGGATAGTTTAAAGGTTGATGCCCTTGAAGTCCCTGAGGGTACATGGGATGTGGTCATGGCCCTCGTGGGTAATGGTCAGGTTGTCCTCCAAATCCAAGCTCTCCAAATCCAAGCTCTCCAAATGGTGCATAGCAGGATGATTATCTTAGTTGTCACGTGCCTTGCCTGATGATCGACGTCTGCGCCTTCGGTAGTGCATCAAATGAGTATCATCTCCAATCTCCTCATCATCACGAAAGG